>JAOVVO010000962.1:0-24421 GCA_028564675.1 Onchocerca lupi | reverse complement strand
TATATATATGACAAGCTCATTGATATTTTTTTGATAGCTTTAACTCATTGTTAGATTCAGTTATAGTATTTATCAGAATTAATCTCGCATTTGATATTTTTGGATAATAACACATGCAAAAAAATTAAGATAAATATTTGAAATACTCAATTTTCGCTTTAATTAACTTAATGTTAATATTGTGACTGGATAAAAAAGTGAGCTTTTTTCGTTTTTTACAGATTAAAAAAACATTGATGTATTCGTGGATTGTGGCCGAATGCATCATGGAATTTGTAAGCAGGGAGTGACTCTATGTGCGATATCTCTTAAAATACTTGAAACATCATTTAAGGTATTTGAGCCAACACAAATGCTTTGATTTATCTCAGATAGATAGATCAGTTTAAAAATTGTTGCTGATTAATTATTACAAACTGTATTCCGACATCTTATTTGATGGAAATATTAGTGTGCTAATCGTAATATTGATACATATTATTTGATTCGTTAAAATTTTTCGTTAGAAATTATTCCAAAATTTGTGATGTATGCAGTTTACAAATTAGCAAAACTCCGAGCATCTTTGAGCTGAATGATGTTACTTGCTGCTGCAGAAGTGAGCTACGAATGATAATGCTGATAGTAATAATAATGATAGTGGTAATGAGATTGGAGTCAGAATACACTCTCCCATTGACGTATCTGTCATTCACAGCTGTCAATCAAATATAATGTTATAGCAGTCGATTTCCCTCTCTCCATTTTTTTTTCACCTGTGTTCTTCAATTATTTTCATTTCAGCAGCATATTTTTTATGAAAGTAATATCCTTTCTTTTTTCAACGTTTGTGTGCTTTCGCAAGACTTTCGAAAGTTCGTATGTTATTCACTAATTCACTGACAAAACATTATTCATCTTGGCCAAATTTGCCTATATGCTAAGTTATAAGTAAAATCTGTTGTAAAATAGTTTGATTTAGTTTCATTTTATTTTGAATGAAAATTAAATCGGTCGGAGTTGATTTCTGAGATTCAATTTGGGGAGAGTTTATGCATGAATTCACGAGCGATCTTCTTTATTTTTGCTAGTTTATTTTCTTTTCGAATGCGAAGGTCTCATTTAACTTGACTTTAAATAAACGAAAAACTACTCCAGTGAACTATGTATACTGCGATTTTACAGTAGTCTTTATTCCCATAACACTTCAATAAAATTTAATACTTTCAGTTCCTGTAAATTACATATATGTCAGTTGAACTGATCCAATAAAATAATCTGAAAAGCAAACATAAGAGCTATCAAAAAATACTACTCACTGTTCTTGCAATTAGTTCCTCATTCACAGCCAACCTTTTATGCTGTGTTGCTTGACTGCAGGGATTTATTTTTTTGTTTTCAATAAAAGTTTTTATCTTGAACGTGGAATCGAAATGAGCCAAAATTTTTAATGTTTGGCAAAGAACAATTATTTCAGCAAACTGTTTGAAAAAAAATATTGAGGCATAATCTTGTATGAAATATAGTATTGGAAAGCACTATTTGATTACGATCGTTCAGTAAAATCTGCTCAGGAAACGAAATGGAATAATAGAATTAGCTACGTGAAATTTTCTCCTTGTTTCTCTTTTCCTTTTTTTCTTTCGCTACGTCATAGTTCTGTAATACAAACCGGACTACTCATCATGTCGATCGGAGAAAGTAAATTACATACAATATAAGTCAGCAGAATATGTATATATAATTTGTTTATTTTTCAAGATTATCACAAACTTGGGTTTGCTGGCGACTTCTGGAGTTTTCATTCTTTTCTTGCTCTATCCGATTTTTCAGATTTCACACCAGCAGAATTAACCATTTGTTTGTTTTTGCGCAATCCGTATCTTCAGATATGAAGCCAACTCTTTTTTTGCAATTTTTTTAATGTGCAATTTTTTTTTTTGTATTTATTAAAGCTGTCATAATGTATAAAATTGCATAGTTGTAAAAATATGTTTACATCGCTAATTTTTTTTTTTCAACTTGTTAAAATTTTTCGAATTCGATTACTAAAATAATGTATGAGAAAACGCACTATTATGATTTTTGATATGAGTTAATATTTGTCACATTATATTTCATATATAAAATGATGAAGATTTTAGCTTTATTGTATTTGGTCTTAATGAAATATATTTTTCAGTAAATCTGAAAATTTCCATGTGTTCTGGGGAACAGTTAAATGATAAATTGATACTGAATTATTCTGTTAAACAACTAAAAAATCAGACGATATTTCAAAGTTACCGAATTTTAAAGATGAGAAAGGGTGAATCCATCTGAAAAAAGAAATGCAAATGTCTTTAAGAGATAACGAAGATGTATTTAGTAAATGTTGCAACAAAAATGAACAGCAGGAGATGAATGACAGCAGCACTTCAAATACATGCCGACGATGAACCATAATATTTTGCTTCTGCTATTTCGCTGGATCTGTTTGCTGTTTTCGCTAATCAATTTCAAATTAAACTAGCCACAACAGAAGAGAACAAGATTAATGCGAGCAGAAAATAATAATGACCGTAACTCTCTCTTGTAAATGATTTACATTAGCTTAATTAGCACATTGCTATTATGAGTAGCGTGTAAATTAAATGCTTAATTGTAAAATGATTAGGATGTTGTTCTGTTCGTATGATTTACAATCAGTTGAATCTTCTTCAGTTTATTGTCACTGATTATCACTACAGTCGTCTTGTCGTTAATTAATCAACACTATCTCGCAATACTATATACTTTGTTATTCTACGAGACTAATGTATAATGTAAAGATTATAAGAAGTCTGAAATGCCATAGCCAAATTTGAAGTAATTACAAAATATAGTTGCATACTTTCACAAATAAAAAAAAAAAAATGAACTTTTCGGAATTTTTTGAAAATATTTTCAAATTAAGGGAATTGACGAGTAGCTTTATCTTCAAAGAAAAATTCTAATGAGCAGAGAACTAAAAGTGTAGTCCATATTCACACCCATAAATTTATACAACAGGATGTATGTACTACACTACTAACTTCATCAACATAAGCATACTTCAAGTCTGCTTTTAAAACTTAAAAATTTAGAAGTGTTCAAATAATCCACCGTTCCCCCAACTTCATCTACATATCCTTTTAATTTACTTATTTACCCATGCTTGTAGTTATCACACACTTTTTAACGCAAAGAAGTGAGCAGTGTTATTTGAGTCAACAATATACAGTAGTTCGGTTATCAAGAAAGTACTATTGCAAGAGGATTAGTGCTGGATGCGTGAAGAAAAAAAAGAACTATCTAGTAAGATTGCATGACAACTACAATTTTTCCATGATAATGGAAGAAATCACAAAATAAACATGGATAATCAAAAGAGCAACTGTGCTCTTTGACAATGACAGTTGCAACACAACAATCAGATTAAGCTTCCTTTTAGAACTTATATAATATATTCTTAGTTATTTGCTAGATAATCTACAATTGTTTACTTCAATGTCAAATTTCTTCCTGAAACTATTAGTCAAAAATTTTTGCTTGTTGGAATAAAAAGTTAACTGAGATACAATACCGATAAGATATAAATAAAGTAAATGGAACATAAGTTGATGAAAAAGAAGTATTATCTTTAAAAAAGTCTTTTTTGGTAATTTCATGAACTTTCCGAACTAAATTTATTAGTATTAGATATATTGTGATTGCTAATTTATCCCGATTCAAACTATAAAATATATTTTTTAAGATAACTTTCTTTTGAAACTCAGACATATTCCGAAAAGAAAAAAAACACTTATTGTCATAAATCAGAATTATGAACAAAATTAGAAGTCATAAATATAGTATGCAAAATAATTGAATGAATACATCATGATTCCTAACCACTCCCTTTTTGCAGAGATTCCATTGTGAAACAAATGGTGTCAGCAAATAAGGGAGCAAACGGCTGCTCAATTTATTTACAGTATGATATGTTGGCATAGTGACTGCTAAGAGGAATACGGATAAACGGTAATAGAAATGGAAATAAAAACATTATGAAATAAAATTTGCCGAATAAAATAGAAAAATAAAAAGAAAAAAAAAATGGAAACAAAAGACAAATGACCCTGAAATATAGTATTAAATTATTATTTCGACGATATGTTTGTCATTGCCCTCTTTAGTGGATTATCGCTGTCGATGAGCGGCAGAAGCTTATAAGAAACTATAAAAACATATACACATACAAAACACGTGGAAATATATACAAACAGACAGATGGAAACCTTATAATGAATTATCAAAGAGGAATCAGGAATAATATATGTAATAATAGCAGAAGATAGGAGCAGGAAGTCATTAAACAAATCCTCTCAAAACCAACATGAATAGTCATTTAATTGCTTGTAATCCGAAAATATTACGGATTTTAGATCCGGTGCACGTTAAGTAAATCCAGAATGTACTTAACCACTCTTATTCAAACATTGTAGAATTGCTTTTAATATTATTCCATTCGTCAATTGCTCATAATCTTTTTACAAGATTTGCATAAATTTTGTCCGGAAAAAAAAGAGACTTCAAAAAGAAAATATGAGAAAAAAAAACCAGGGATTCTTAAATCGATAAGCTTTCTATCTTTGAAATTCATACCGCAAAATTATATGCAATAAAATACATAAAAATTGTATTTACAGTAGTCAGTATGACAACAGTTCTTCAGAAGCATTCACTTCCTCCACCAATTTATTTGTCAAAGGAAGAACCTGAAGAGAGCAAAAGTTATTGATGATATCTGTTTGCTAAATTATATTGACAGAAATAATTTCGAGTAGGTCTAATTAAATCGGGAAATCTTCTGAGATAGAATCGTTATAATCAGGAAATACCAATCATAACAATAGAAAATTGACAAACAAAATGTCTGGTAAAATAAAATGAAAGAGAAGGAATAAAGTGCTGATGGTGTAGGACTGCAGGAGATATCGACTACCCATAAAACAAAAAGTGTAAAGTGGAGCTCTTCAAAGAAAAAGACAGACGTTTCATTTTTCTTGTCAATTCTTTCTTTTTCATGAACAAATCTGAATCGTTCAGAACTTTAAAAACGGTTTTAAGCTTCTAACAGTAGTCTTATTGATCAATATGACACCGTTTATCTTATTAAAAATGATATTTTGGAAAAAGTTAAGCCAAAAACTGATTCAGATACATCCATTTTTTGAGAAAGATTACAAATGAATCTACTTGAATCGGAACAACATATTGCCAGAACATCAATTAAAATTCTTGATGTGGATAATGAGAATCAGTAAGAAACATAAAGCAGCAGTCCTTGAGTGACATAATAAAAGCTCACCGCTCTTAGAATGCGATACCTTCGTTGGCGTTATTACTTTGGCGGTCAGTAAAAAGCGGAGGAAAACGATTACTTTGACGGCAAAGTTCATACTAAATAACAACTGTTCTTGCTTTCTATGAATGTTCCCAGCAACATTTTTAGCACCTTATAAAGTTAATCGAATAAGGAAAGTGGTTCTTATATTGTGAATAAATGAAGTAATGAATAGTTAATTTCTTATGACCTTTCAAAATCCATTAGAATTCGATTTATGCAATGAACTATTTTTAATTTCAAAAAAAAATTTTAGAAGTCGGTGATGAAAAATTGCTCGAAATGATTACATTGGCGTTTAAATATATCACAGAAAAATGCATATAAAGTTTCTGAAAAATTATCAATCAATTACATTACACAAAAAAACGACACAAAATTTGCAGTTGTTGAAATTTAGATAACTGAACAGTGAACAATGCAACACCAGGAGAATCTGATTTTAAAAGGCAACTCAAATTACCCAAAGGAGAGTTTTGCAATTCTTTGGCCCTAAACAAATATTAATATAGGCCTGAGAGATTGGATTTTCTTGTATTAATTTAATTCTAATATGAATTTCATTCACCATTTCAGTTCGTCAAGATTAAAGAATTCGCATTCTGTAGCCAAAAAGAACTTATTAATTCCAGGAAAAACTGATTCTGTAATCTCAAGATGATATGTGCATCGATTTATAAAGAAGTTGGTTTAAAAGTATTTTCTTTTTCCAATAGCTTAGTTGGTAAAAGTGTAAGCGAAAAAATTAAATTTACATGATCTTCTTCTATTAAATTTTCTTTCAAACATTTTAAAAATTAACATTGTTGGTAGATGGGAAGAATTTAACAAGACATTTATTTTACGAATTTGACGAAATATGAAGTAACTTGAACTTATATAATATAAAAAAAATTAGTAACGCACCGAGTGCTCAAATTATGCGAAAATCGGTTAGAAGGGCGAATGAGCAATATCACTTTCTTTATATATATATATCTGATTCAAGGTATAGACCGATAATTTATTGCAAGAAATTTGGAATGTAAAAAGTTTTAGAATATGATATCTAAATCAGCAGTAGAGAAATTTTTTAGATTTACCATTAATTAATATAAAAAGTCTAAGGGACAAAGATAATTCTTATCGATAGAATAAAAAACTGGGACGGAAAAACGAGTATTGACTTGATGTTTAAATAGATTTCAATGAATAAATAGGACGGTATGACAATCATTTCAAAGAGACATTTTAAAAAAATGAAACTGATTCATCCTGAGAATAGAAAAGTATTGAAATTATGAACCAAATGTGAAAATGGGAATAGACCTTTTTCAACATAAAATAGAGAGATGACAAATCCAAAATTTTTCAGGTATGGAAACATTTTAAATACAAAAAAAGGATTATAAAATGTCGGTTTCAAGGAATGTAGATCAGAACCGAAAAACAATTTTAAAAAATAGTGAAAAGATGATTAAATATACACAGAAATGCTTTTACTACGATATCATTTACAGTATAACTTTTCTGCTAACTAACTCGATAGCTTGTTGCTTATGCTGATGTTGCTGTTGAGCAATGTACAAACGCATCAAATCACCGCCCGATACATACGGATAGCCGACAGTACCAGCAGCAACTATTGCTGACGTAGCTGAAGCTGTAGCTGCTGATGGATCCACTGCTGTTGCTGCAACGGCAGGTGCTGGTGCATACTGCTGTGGCAGTTGGGCGCGAGGGACCGTCGCTGCAGCTGCTGTTAAAAATCGTGGATGATCCGCCAAAAAAGTACCCGGTAAAGTACGTGGTACGCCAACTGTTAGTAGCGGATATCCAGGCGCAGCAAGGAATGGAGGTAGTCGTGAACCCTGCTGATAAAATGGATTAAATAACGATGATGCTACAGCACCGTACTGTTTAAAGGCATCAAGACGGGCCCGTGTCGTTGCGGAGGGTCGTCGTCGTAATTTACCCGTCGATCCACCGATAAATACTTCATCTTCACAAGAAGCATCCAACATCCAATAATTACCTGAAAACTATCTCTTCTTCAAAGAAGAGAATTAAACAGTAATGAGCATATATAACATTTCCCGTGTAATTTTGATAATTTTTGGATTGAAAAATAATGCATTAAATGTGCAGCAGAAACATGCTTAATGACGTTTCGATCATACTGTAGCCGTGGATTAATTCAACAGATGCGAAAACACTAACAATCCAAAGATAGTAATGCTGCCTGGGCATCAGAACATTTAGTCAAAGTGATGTTAAAACCCATAACATCATTTCCGTAAAATAACGAGTGAAGTTAATTATTATAATATTCTTCACTACTACCACCTTACCGGTAGTTGGATCGCTCTTTAACAAAAAATGGAGCGTAAGAGATGCCTAGCAAAACAGCGCAAATTCTACTGTTAAATACAATGATTTATGAAAAACTTTGACTAACAAGCTATTAAAAATCCACAAGGAATAAATGCAAAATAACGCTCTGCTTCGTTGATAGATAAAAAGAAATAAATCTACCTTTTCCAGGGTCATCATAACTCCTCGGTACTTTCACGAAGCACTTATTAAGAGATAAATTATGCCTGATCGAATTTTGCCATCCTTGTTTATTGTCTCGATAGAATGGATAATTTTTTATGATATAATCATAAATTCCACTAAGAGTTAATCGTTTCTCCTTGCTGCTTCGAATTGCCATCATTATCAATGCATTATAGCTGAATGGAGGCTTTCCATTTTCGTCTGACTGAAATATCGCATTTCATTTTATCATACGTTAAAAAATACGATTTAAAATAAGAGGTTTTCAAAAAAATTCATATTTGTAAATAATCACTTGCTTTTTCGTTACTTACTACAGCGATGATTGTCGTGGAATTACAATAAATGGTGATTTACGGCAAAATAACGATAATTAATAAAGCAGGGGACTATTTACTTGACAAAATTATAAATGAAATTTTGGCTAAATAATAATTCCAGAAAAAGTAACAGTTTCGCTTCCTCAATTGATTATAATGTTGAAAAACTTGACTTTTTTTGATGAAAAATAGAAGCAATTTTTCGAAAGTCTTTAAAAAATTAGCGTAATTAAATTTGGAACTGTTATAAATTTTTATAAACAGTAATGCAGCAATGAATGCTCAATATAAAATTTGAAATTAAAACATGTGCTTTACTGCAAAATAAATCAGTTTTGGTGACTGAGGTTCACATCATTTCCACTGATTTAGGGAATTATTTAAAAGTCAAATCTTCTAGATTAATGATATTCGATATTCTCTCTAAATTGCTCAGCTGTTTATCTGGAATAATTCCGATCTCTATCAGAGCCCACTTCTGCATTTTTTTTTACGGTCTAACATGTTTTTGATAATAAATAAATGACGTTTACTTGATAAGACAAGAAGCAATGAAGTCATCCCATCAGGTAGTATAATCAAATACAATTAGACATTAATAACCGTTGTTTAGTTAATTCAACAATGAATCAGGAGAAAAAAACGAACAGAAATAACTTATGGGGAGAGCGAGAGCTACTGCGGATTAAGAACTATGTGCAGCCTTCAAAGTATTGCCGGTAAAATTCGATGATGATAATAACTTGAAGAAACAAAGAAAATATTAATATTATTAGAACAATAATTTAATAGAAGAATCAAGCTCTTATTAGATAAAAGGTTAGATTAAATAAATAAAAGAGCGAGTGAACTGCAAGGGAAGTAAGGTTAAAAATGCAAAAATCATACGACCGAATTAATGATAGTTGACATTAAATTAAACTCACTTTCTTGCTATCAGAACCACCATCAGATGTATTTTCCTCAATTCCTTCATCAACACCTTCTTCCTCGTTTTTGTTCTTCTCATCCATAATAAATGCTGCAAATTACCTGTTATTACCTTCTTTTTGGCAAGGAAATGAGTATGTCCAAGAAAAAAAAAAAAAAAAAACAAAACAGAGCATAATTCATACAAGCTTTTATTCTCATTCAAGTTTCTCCATATTTCGTAGTTTTGGGATGAGGAAGATTTCAATTTTGATTACTGAATACCAAATGGAAGGTAAATAACATACATTTGGAGCACGATGCTGGCCTTTCGGCGACAAGATCGGGGCATAGTTCCGAGATTTTAAATTTCGACATTCGTCGCGCAACACTTGCTTTATTGTTTAATGCGAGAATTACAAAGCTCGACGAAATATGAGTAGTTTTAAAGGAAGAACAACAGTAAATAAATAAACAAACAAACAAACAGCTCGGCAATCGTCACGTTATCACTCCGAGTACATAGATATTTGATGATGTCCTCGTCCCTGTCTCAGTGTGTGTATGCGTGTGTACTTCAGAATGTTGCTTGTGTGTATGGACACACACAAACATACACACACATACACATACACACACATACACGATGGATACAACAAACAATGTAATATAAATGGTTCAATGATTGGTTGTTGAGAAAACGTTTTGTCTTTATTACAACATGCATCGTTTGGAGGAGGGGCGGGGCACAAGTGGGTGGTGCGATTGTCCGAGGATACTCCAATTACTTTCGCAAGAGGAGACGGTAGCTGCGATGAGGAAGGGAGGATTGAAATGAGATGGAATGGAATGGATTGAATTGATTCGAGTAAAGTTACTCGATATTTCATAATACATTAAACAGATCTATCATCGTTAAAAATAACAAATTAGCTAGCATCCATCAATCTGATCTCTGTTTGTTGTATGTTTGCTGCTAATTCATCCACTTTCCTCTTTTTTGTTTATTGTTTATTCATTCGTTTGGTTTACTACTCGAATTACCTGCAGATCTGCTTGTCACAATAACACAAAGAAAAGATAAATCCATAATAGTCTAAATCACTCCTCTTTTATTAATTGCATTTTCTGCCCATCATTTTTTAAACTGTTGTCTTTTGAAACTGTCACAGATAGATAATGATGATGGGAAAGATAATGATGAAAAGATAGACTTGGAATGAATATTCTCTAATAGGAGATCATCGCACCATATTAGAAACTGCAGTTAGTTTCATAGATTTCGAAAAAATATATTAAAATTTATGCAAAAAAAAAATTCAATTCAACTGACACTAGCAAAACTGGGGTTGAAAGTCATCTATTTAAAAAATTCCACTGCGAATTAATTTTATGCAAGATAACTAGATCATATTGTTCCTTCAAGAAAGGTATAGACTTTTCAATAAGAGAGCATGGAAATTTATGAATAATCAAATTCAAGATGAGAATCAAAAGTTGTTGAAGCAGAATAACTATTCAATTTGATGCATAATAATAATCCGTTCTTTTTTTTTTGGGACAGACTTTCTTAATCTCAAAGATGATAACAAGAAATATCAACTACCAGTTATTAATATGAATTTTTGATCCAATCACTAAAAAAACTTGTGGAATTGGAAAACAATCAGTTATAAATCATCAAAAAATAATTGAAGTGGTGAATCAGAGAAATTACTTTTTTCGTACTCTATAAAACTGCTATCAGTTCAGCTTAAAAACAATAAGAGCAAACAAGGCAAGCAAGGTATTACAGCTTTGTGTTCAATCGTTTCGCAATAATCATGAGTTTTATATGTTCCATTACGTCATTTGAAATTAACAACTAACTTTGTAGAACATGGCGGTATGAATAAGGACCATCTTCACTTTTATCAGTATTTTGCTGCACCCAAGATCATCAAGCTATTCGGATGCTTTGTACAAAGTTAAGGAGTTGAAATTTGATGAACATATTCTTTTCAAATAAGGAAGAAGCTTACAATGTCCAGTGAGGTCAATAATATCGCTTCGTAAAAGAGTCGAAGAAATGTCCAGAAGCCACTGCTCATTGTATGAGCCGAAATAAGGATGAATAAGTTGTTGGTTAAACAGAAGGCGAAGAATGAATTGATGAAGCTCATCAAAGGAAAAAGTCGGCGAAAATAAGCTTCAAAAGTAGAAGATTTGACCATCCTAAACAAATAAGAATAATGATGCTTATCAGATTGAAGCAGCAATATATCCAACCAGAACTCTTTGCTTATTGCCACTACTCGCCATTTCACTCTCTGGTCACCTTTGTACTTTCTCTGTGAAAGCTTTACACCCCGCTTTTATATAATGAATAAATGGCTTAAGATTTAGGGCTATAGAAAAAGTATTCTATGCGAAATAAGCTACTGACAAAAAATACCGAATGATTATATTATTCAATGTGGATTCCTTGATAATTGACAACGTATTGTGTTATTATCGCTGTTTTTCCTGTTATCATCATTAATTGTGAAAATTTATTTGGTAGTCTACATAATCAATCCAGTGACACCACATCAAGCATGGTATCTAGCAGTTGTAACGCAGCGTTAGACAATACATTTGATGGGAATATGTGTCAGTCAGATACTTAATCCCAAAATTGTTTTTCACAAATGAGCTCATATATATCATATCTGATGATACCGACAGAGGAAGAAGAGCCAAGATTCTTCTCTTTTTACTTTTGTACTTGATCGTTTTACCTTTTGAAGTCCTCTATCCTTCTTATACATGCCTATTACCCTGTCTATTGGTATCAGTTTACAAACTTTCACATTTATCTGTCTTTTGATATTTCATTGATCCCATCCGACTTCTGATGCTACTAGCAACAGTCATATTCAATTGCCATCAATAATTACGACAGACACTGGTAGAAGTTTTCCTCAGCTAACCTTGCAAAGAAATAGCTTCAGATTCATTCTAGAGCCCATCGCGCTCACCGTTAAACTCAATCCACTGCTTAACAAATACTTCGATTTCTCAAGAAAATCTAAGTGGCAGGGAGAGCTTTGGAATGCTTCAGTGAATACGAAGTTAAGTCTATTAATATGAATATTCTATGTATTATATTCATTTCAACGAACGTGTCAATTCGTGCTATACGATTGCAATGATTCATACTTCCGCTCTATCTACTAAAGAAATACCGCAACAGTTATCGAACTTTTTTTGCATTGCAAACTAATTTGGTCCTCCGATTACTACTTATTTTTCTTATACTCATCGCAAATTCTACAGCAATAGAAAACGAACCATGGGAGAATTCAGTGAAGCGAAAAAGTCGAAAATTTGCAGCAGCAGTGGCTGGCTGATCAGAAGAAGGAGTAGAGATATAGAAGCGCGTTTTCAAATATGTTATAAATAAAGCGGTGAAGGTTGTATGCATCAATCAATTTTCCCGAAAGAAGTTAGTTCTGTTATACGACTTCTATAGTTTTTTTTTTTTTTTTTTTAAACTATTCCATGATTTCATTAGCAGCATGACAATAGTGATCGTCATCATTACCAAAAACCCGTCTAAGAGGAAATCTAATGGAGAATTAATGTCCATTCTTTTCTGCATAGCATTGGCTGTGCAAAATCTTCAACCACATGAGCCTCACATCTGCTCAAGCATGATCCTTACTTGACTTTAGCATTTTTGTGTTTTCAGCATATTCTTAAATTTTTTCATGATTCTGTCTTCAACAACTCTTTATTTTATTACTTTCTAAAATTTATCCTTCAAAAAATTAAATTTCTTTCATTTATTTTAACCACTTTCGTCCGTTTTCAAAACAATCATAAAGATCGAATAGAAAAAAAATGTACGAAATATTCCACTGAGCAAATAATACACAAACTGATTTCTATCAACATTGAAAAAATAATATCAATATCACCATCAATGCTGCGATATAAGAATTCGCATATTAATTTATTGATTTCATGCTCAAATGCTTCCACTGTTCTTTATTTTTTATTTTTAAATTTTGTGTTAGTACGGTATCATTATTGCTCATATCAAAGAATTCGTAAATTACTGTTGAACTAGTTTCGTTTGTATTACTATTATAAAACAATTCACTACGTGATACCTTATTTCCGTTGTTTGGAAATAATAAGAACACATGTATTTGTACAAAGAATTTATGAACGAGACTAATAAAAGGCTCTCTATCAGATAGTCAGCCATTCTTTAATTTAACAAAACTCTGAAAGATTTTGAATGCTGCAGAGAAATTAACAAGATTGCGATTGGATGAAATCATTTAAAAGATAAAATAAAATGAAGTGATAGTTTACGGTTATGTGACTAAATTTATTAAACCTAAGCAATTATGCAGTCACTGCCAAAGATTGCTCCATAAGCATTGTAATCGAAGATGTTAATTAGTAATGGTATGTAGGGATGAATTTAAAGCAAATGTTATTATCAGCCTAATAGGAATTTGCTCGTAAAAGTAGTTGAGCGATTAGTAAAAGGGAAATTCCGAGGAAGAAAAGATGCTGTTAAAATGTATCAATCCAGGGTATTAACGATATTAACAAATACTGCTACTGGGAGGTGTGAACAAGTAGTGACACTTCGTCCTTATAGTAATCAACTTTGAAGACAACCACTTTTTATCCAGCATCATATCTTTCCCCAGGCAATTTTTCCAATCTCTTCATACAGAATGTTTCAATGACCAGTCCTAACTTTTAATCACATTATAAACTTAAATTTTATTTGAATATTCCCAGATTTAATCGACGTTAGGTGTAGGATAGCAGTATTAAAAACAAAACATTAAATCTTACGTCAATTAATGGATGGATTGATGAAAATTGATAAAAAAAAGCTACTTAAGAAAAACCCACCGAAAATCTCATTATGATCCCAGTTCATATTTAAATTTAGCGAGAATGAAGCAATTAATTCATTTCCCATCATAATAAGAAATCATTTTCCGCTCAAAGTTTTAAAAATTCAGAAAATGAAGAATGAATCGATTTTCTCAGGACTTTATGCATTAATATTTGAGAAACTTCCTGAGTTCAATCATAGAAAGAAAATACTTGCTTGTTGCATGTTACTATTATGGAAAAATGCTCCAAAATTGCTGAGCAATCCTCTTCCCCTTCCTCCTCCCCTACACCCCCGAATTAAAATCAAAAAAAGAAGTGTTTTTGATTTCGACCGGAGTTATAAAGCCAAGTACCGAACAATTTTCTTAGCCTATTTTCTGCTTCGAAAAATTCCAATTCAAATTATCTAGCATTGAATAATAAAACACTCAAAATATTGACATCCAATTATGATGAATCCTATGGAAAGGAATAGAATGGCTTATACTTGTTGATAACCAGAGAGAAAAATATATGATTCATTAGCTTTTTCAACATACAAATAAGGATTAATCAACAACCACACTCATCAACGATTTCATGAAGCAAAGAACAATCGCAGAATAGTAATGCAACCATTCTTATTGTAGGTACAAAAGATTTCTTTCAATAAAAGGGATAACATTCATTCAGTATCAATAATCCTAACATATCTGAGAAGTCTATTCATGCAAGATCTCTTCTTTCAATTACTTAATCCTGATACTAAAATTTGTTAGGGGTACTACTGAACCAAAAAAAAAAAAACATTCGGAAATGAAGAACTAGCAATTAAATACTGCATACCAGTTTTTGTAGAACTTCGCCAATGACACTAAGGTATAAAAAAAAATCATTGGTTCAGCTTATCCAAGATTTTAGATATTCTCACCGCACCAGATAATACGTGCAGAAATAATTCTCTTATTCCAGTGGCAATTCGTCATTGGCTGATGAAGAAGGGAAACTACTTTCAGTGATCAGAATTTATTCAAAACTAAACTGAACATTATAAGATAATGGCCAAAAATTGAAATTGTGGTCACATCGTTTTAAAGTGAAATTTCAGTATAAAAAACTTGGAAAAATATTGAAAAATCATTAGTTCTGTGACAGAGTAGACAAAGAAACGCTTTATCATGATAATCTGTTAAAAAGTAGGATTCTATACAGTTCATAAGATCCATATAATGAAAAAGCTGTGACAAACAGCAAGTATGATCATCCAAAATATACAAAGATCATTAAGAATGAGAACTTATTTAGAAGAAGAAACTATTCATTTTGGTCATTTGACCGTGGAAACTGAAACAAATATTCACATCCAGTAAGCTAAAATATGGAAGAAAAAGATAATGATAAACACTTCTATAACTGAAGATGAATGTTTGGTTACATTGCCAATCAATAATAAAACTGAATATTCATTAAAGCACAAGCACATTGGCTAAACAAAAGTCATAATAATAAGGTAACATAAAAATTACTAAATACAGAAAGATAAATTTAATGAATGAAATATACAATCGAAAAATACATTCTCCTAATAAAATGCAATATCAATGACCAAAGTCGAGTGAAAACTTTCCATTACAAAGAAACATATATTACAATGTAATGAAACATAATTTGAAGCTCACAGTTTCAAATTAAAGTAAATAGAATTGCAATGACTTTTAGTATTATTATATTTTATATACGAATCGAAAAGGTGGTAAATATAACATTTGCTTTTTTTATTTTGCGAAGATTGGCTGAAAAACAGACAACCATTAAGATTTTTCTATATTCCGATTTGAAGAAGATAAAACTATTTGACAGGCTTGAACACAAGAATTTGAAACATTACCTGCACGACAATGCACTATATTTGGATGAAAACGACAGTAATACAGAAGCATAAAGAAAAGCCCTACAAGAAACAAAAAGTACGTTCCTGTCATTATATACTCTTTATATGGCAAAGTACAATGCTCATAACCCACAGTCATGTTCAAGAGAATCTGAAAAGCATAAAATTATTTTACGAGAGTTCTCGACAATGAAGAAAATTAAAAAGTCATAAAGTTTGGGGGTTAGGAAACAAAAATGAAAGAAAAAAATCTGTTTTAAGAAATAAAACTCTATCTTCCATATTCTATCAAATAATATAACTCTAAAAATAAAGAAAATGAAGTAGACGCTATTCGCGCAATTCGAGCTTTGACACAAAATAATTATTCCGAGCAATTAAATTAGCTATTAATTAGAATCTTCATAAGTACAACTTACAACAATTTCGATCGCTTCAACGCTATATGCCACAGCATATCTGTAACGTGATGGGCCTTCTGCCATGTTGAATGGTGCAAAAAAGTGAACAGCTGCACAAATTACAATCAACCCAATTTCCAGTAATTTACTATTAGATTCCATTTCAAGAGGCTGAAAAAGGAAAAAAGCAACGTATTTTTCGACTGTGTGAAAAGCCATTTTAAGTGATTTATAAATCATATAGATTTGATTTTGAGGCAATTAACTAAAAGATTACCTCTAAGACGATTATGTGTGCAGTGGATATCATGAAATATACTACAAATAAAGCCAATATCCAATACTGATATTTATATGTTTTTGTTATAATTTTCTTGTGTAATATATATTAGTTATAACTTTTTTCTTTTTCAGTGCGATCGATCTTCTTCAGTTCATCAAAATAATGCCTTGCAGAAGATCAAACTTAATTCGTCGTAGTCGCGGAGCGGAAGCGATGCCACGAGTGACTGCAAATCAAATTGAGAAGAACGGGCATCAGCGAACGAGCGAAACAGACAGAGAATGGCTCAAATACTTATCGAGGAAGTGACAGAGCAGCCAGACTTGAAGATGCATGATTGCAAGTACGGCGGTCGTGTTCTGCAACTTCAGATCTGCTTACTTAAAGCGACAGGCTGAGAGTAGTTGAAAGACGTCAACGAGGAACAGCAGATTAGCGTCAAACACGACTCCTTTGCTCAGCAATCACGCGATTACAATTGTTTTTCCGGTAAAACTAACTGATGATTATATTTGAGCCGACATGTTCTCAACAGCACTATGACTGAAGTATGTCCTTATAGCAAGGCTCTGAAATTTAATGGAAAAACGAAAGGAACGTGTTGCGCCGCCGGAAATATTAAACTGCCTCAACTTGGAGAATGGTCAGCGCCATTAAAAACTTTGTTTGCAGGATATACCGCCGAATCAATGCGTTTCCTATCAGAAATCAGAAAATACAACTCGTGCTTCCAAAAGACGTCGTTCGGAGCAGAAATCGTAACAACTCAATTCATGGCAACTTTCAAAGTGAAAGGACAAATTTATCATAAAGTCGACTTCCTGCTTCCGTTCCCAGATGATCAACATAAATATGTATCCTTCATCGGTAATGGCAATGATGAATTGAATGCACGCTCCGGAATTTATACCGACATAGAAAGATCCGTCGTTTTCCAATTGCAACAGCTTCTTCACGAAAAAAAAAAAACAATTTAGTACGTTTATTCAAAAAGAAATTGACATGCCATCTGATATACACAAGACTGTTTTTCATGCTGACAAAACGTCTGCTGAAGAACATGTGCTGAGATTCAATGCTGTAACTACAGATGAAGTGGCAACTATTATGGTCGGAGATGAATTCTAACCTAAAGATATTGTTCTTCATCGGAGAAACAATCAACTGACAAAAATTGTAGAAACTGATCGATGCTACAATGCCCTGCAATATCCAAACATTTTTTGGGATGGTGCCGATGGATATTACTTCAATGTTAAGATGATAAATCCAATTAGTGGCGAGGAAACAAATAAGAAATTCAGCGCAATGAACTATTATTCATACCGATTAATGATCCGAGAGAATGAAGACAATCACATTCTAATATGCCGTCAGTTGTTTCACCAATATATCGTGGCTATGTATGCAAAAATCGAAACAGAACGTTTGATATTCATCCGTTTGAATCAGATTAAGCTTCGCTCTGAAGAATACATTCATTTGCGAGATGCAGTTGTAAATCACAGTAATACAACTGAAGTCGGAAGACTAACGATTTTGCCATTTCCATGTGCAGGCAGTCCACGTCATATGCATGAGTATGCTCAAGATGCAATTGCGTATGTTCGTCATCATTACTTGACAAATTGTCACTACGAGCGTCCAAACCAACTCATTACATTCACATGTAATCCAGCTTAGACTATTTATATAAAGACCCAATTCATCATTGTTCTTGAACTTTCAATTCTAGTGCGAATGCTTCTTTTTAAGGATGCTCTTGGTAAATGTGCCCAATCTAACGTTTTTTAGCAGTTGAGATTGTCAAAGACGTTAGGCATGCCACTTTTTGCAGTGCATGTCAAGCTTTGAATTTAATGGAGAACGACCGACACTGAGATGTAGCATTAATAACGCGTGTAACACGTTACTTCCAAATCAAATTCGTTCATTGTTTGCAATCATACCGACCGTCTACTCTCCTACATCTCCAACAGAGTTATGGGAGAAATATAAATCGTCATGGCCAAAGATATTTTCCATTGAATATGAAGAAAAATTCAAATATGAATATGGACTTCACAACAGAAATCTACAACGAAGCGTTGATAATGATTGAAGATTTGTGCTTAGAAATAGCGAGCAAAGTTCTCAAACAATTGAAAATGCCACCACCGAATCGATCTGCTGCTTCTTCATTCGATATGAAATTGCGTCGTGAACAAAATTGAAACACGGGTGATCTTTTGTCGTATGTGCAATCAAATATTCTTAAGTTAAAGCTCGAGCAAAAAAGCATTTACGATCAAATCATGCAAAACTGTCAATAATGGAGTTGGAGAAATCTTCTTCTTAGACGTACCAGGAGGAAATGGTAAAACGTTCCTAATTAGACGATTCTGGCAGCAATTCGATCCCAAAATAACATAACCTTAGCTCTTGTATCGTTCAGAATAGCTGCGATTGTTCTCAGGTGGAAGAGTTGCTCATTCCGCTTTGAAATCGTCATTTAATAACTTCTGCAATTTAGTGACGTCAAAAGAATTGGTTGAAAAAGTACTTCCCAATATTCAAATCAATTATAAGAATCACGATTGGCTGAGTGAACGAGCTATTTTTGCAGCCAAGAACAAAGAAATTTATGAACTTGATAATATTATTCAATCTAACATTCAAAGCGAGGCAGTCACATAAAAGCCCTTCGACACTATGTGGAAGTGTATGAAGCGGTTAATTATCCAACAGAATTTTTGAATTCATTCCATCTGCCAGGGATACCACCGCACGTACTGCAATTGAAAATCGACGTGTCAATTATCATGTTGCGAAATATCAACCACGCAAAATTTTGCATCGGTACCGGCTTGCAGTAAAAAAATTATGAGCAGTGTCATAGAAGCAACAATCTTGATAGGAACTTTCAAAGGTGAAGATGTCCTCATTCCTTGTATTCCTATGATTCCAACAGATTTGCGATTTCAATTTAAGAGATTGCAATTCCCAATTCAGTCGCCGTTTGCATTCACCATCAACAAAGCTCGGGGTCAATCTTCAGGATTGTGCGGTTTAGATCTAGACACGGATTACTTCTCACATGGACAATTATATGTTGCATGTTGTAGAATTGGCAAACCAGACAATCTCTATATCTACATAGGCAATAGAACAACAAAAATTATTGTATGCTCACAAGCGTTGTGAAATTAAGCATATTAGAAACGTGTGCTTTCTGTTTTCTTTTTTTTTTCCACTTAACCAGATTGGGCCACAGTAACGTATGCATCAAAAGTATATAAAACATGCGTGTATTCGAATGCAACGTTATTTCAAAATTTCAAAGAAACAGGCACGAACTTTCGGAGATTTAAGATTTTGAACAAATAAACATTTACATTTTTATTTATATAGACTAGTTGTACTCAGCCACGCGTTGCTACTATAAATTATGTGGGTTTAATTCTGAGGCAATTAATGAAAGATTACCTGTAAGACGATGATGTGTACAATGGATATCATGAAATGTATTACAAATAAAACCAATATCCAATACTGATACTCAAGTGTGAAGAGTACAAAACATATATAACGTGAAGATACTGTGAAAATTCGCCATAACAACTGAAATTAAATTGTGAAAAGGGAAATATGAATTATTTTGAATTCTAATAAACATTACTACCTTCAGTGAATAGGGAAGAAATTTTTCTAACCTGCATTAAAGCGCCACCAGGTGTGATATTTTCTTTATCAAACCGGCTAAACCGCAAGCTCCGATGCTGAATGACAAATGACCAACAAGAAGACAATAGAGAAAATGAAATTGAAACCATCTGTATCCATACTAAAAAAAAAAAAAAAAAAAAGAAAAAAAAAACCATATATTACAGCACCATTAGAAAACAGAAAGAAACTAAACTAAAACCAGAATTTAAACCGTCAGCAAGAAACTGCTAAATAAGAACTCAATCGTTTTTTACACAATACTAATGATTTGTTTATCAAAGTGTATGAAGTAATCATTAAGCACGGTACATCCTCTGCTTTAACTGAGAGGCGAAAACCAGAAAACACTTCAGACAAAGTTCACTATTCAATATTTACTCATAGTTTCCCTCATTTCGGCAAGTTCTATGATCTAAGCTAAAAGTGAAAACATACTCCATTTAGGAAAATTATTCGATGGATTCAGTGAATAAAATGCATGAGCCAATGCAATACCTTGTACAAGCATCTGAGGCACTGATTCCAAAAAAGCTTCAAAAAATCTAAAATTAACTGAACAGTAAAATAAAGCTAAAATCAAATGATATCATTAAAGTGATTCTAATTTTGAAGACAATTCTCCACAAATTCCTAATGATTTAATAACACAATAAACGTTAAAAAAAAAAAAAAAAAAAAAAAAAAAAAAAAAAAAAAAAACGAAATATAACCTCAATAACGCCGCGTCTCTTTC
Source organism: Onchocerca lupi (assembly GCA_028564675.1). Classification (NCBI taxonomy): domain Eukaryota; kingdom Metazoa; phylum Nematoda; class Chromadorea; order Rhabditida; family Onchocercidae; genus Onchocerca; species Onchocerca lupi. The sequence goes on along the minus strand of JAOVVO010000962.1, from coordinate 3,407 downwards.
TGCCTGAATCATAGCCGTATATGAAGACAACTTCTCACTCCCCTTTTCAGCCATTCGAAATTTTATCGCTGCTGAAATTGCTTCCACATACCAGACTACTGGACCTATCTAAAGAGCCGAGATAAAAAGTTGACGTTATCAAAATTGAACAATTTAAAATGCTTCTGATGGCTCTGGAGAAGAAAAGAATTTGAGATGATGCACGTTACCAGATAAATTATTTACCTGCAGCAAACAAATAACAATGCGAAAAATTAATTGTTTTGAGTGTTTCGTCTCTCGCTGCAGAGCATATGCAGAAATATCGTCAATCCACCACAAGAACGAAACAATATTTAATATAAGAGAAGGTAAAACAATAAGAATAGTAACAAACATGAATGCCCATATCTAAAATTCATTAAATTCACAATTTTTTTAAAATAATACATTATTGAGCAAACTAGAATTTGTTATCCATTTCATAATCTTTAGAAACTTGAATGCAACCAAAATTTAATCACCTGTCTATATTAAAATTCGTTTTACAAATAAAAAAGCAGAAATATGTACCCCAAAATATCACTTGGTTAGGCCATTCTTCCCTATTAAAGAAAAACCTACTCGATGTTCACAATAATGAATATAAGCTGCTATAATATCACTGCCAATATCAGCCAAATACGAGGCAGCTGAGAAGACACAGCAAAAAATATCAAAATTGCGAATAGCAAGTGTATGGGGCAAACGATCCGTGCAATCCTTAATAGCATCTATAATGTAAATTATAGTAATTAAAATGCAGCATATATATATAAGAAAAAAATAAAAACAGGGTCAAAAATATGGTGTGTGCGCAGTATTCTTTGCAAAGAAATAAAAACAACGTATTTTTTGTAATACACTTGCAAGCTTTATTAAATTTGTCAGATATTTGGTGCAAAATATTTCCCGATGGTCAAGACAAAGAATGATGTCATTTCTTGTCATCTACTATTTACTAATGTGCTCGTGATTCTTGATCTTCAAAAAAAGCAAAATTTACAGCTGACAAAATTATCGGAAAGAAGTATCTATAGTATTTTAAATGGTATGGTGCATTTAGTAAAGTGACCTAACAAATATTCACGGATATATTAAAAAAAAAAGAAAAAGAAGGAAAAAAACATTAACATTCTTAGACTTCGGTGCAAGTCGCAAAACCATCGGGTGGTTCAACTTAAACTAAATTTCGAAACTCATACAATGCTTCAATTCTCGTTTTACCGAAATCCTTTTTTCAAATTTCTATTTAACGGTTACTGAAGTCACTCATTCCACATCCATTCTAATAACAGAGTGCCAAAAGAAATTTGCAAGATCTTACCATCTTCAGATTTTATATCACACTTCACTCGGTAGCTCCAAAAATACAGCAGTTTCGGTTGTCTCATTTCAAAGCGAATCTTATCATCAACTTCACTGATAACAGAAGCAACGGCTATCAAGAAATGCAGACTAAAAATGGAAAATAGCAGCTATTTTTACTAATATAGAGAACTATTAAATCTTACTAATACAGAAAACTATTTTAGCTTATCTCCAATAATCCTAGTTAAAATTCATGCTTCTGCTGACCCCGCTTACATGGTTAACTATGTTGCTCTAATGAGAAAATCGGTAAACTCCACGGAAAAAATGTCGCTCTTTGAAAAGTTTTTTCGATAAAACAAATTGATGGCAAAAAAATGACCTGCAGACCTAACTTGAATAAAGATTCCGTATAACTTTTGAAGAAAATACTAGAGGTCTTGAGATCCGATCTCTTATTTTACATCGTTCAGAACGACGCCATCACAGTTTTCAAAAGTCTTATTTATGGAGCTTCTTCAACGATGAAGAAACAAATAAGCATCTCTTTCAAAGGCCAAAGAATGCCAGCCTCAGACAAGTTTCCCCAACCACAATAAATAATCATCCCTTTCTAATCACATTTTGCTAGTGAAATTAAACAATGGCGGCTACTAAATGTCTATTTGCAACAAATGTTCAATGCCAAAAATTGTATTACGGCGATTCGGACTCAAACCTACCAAAAGCGAAAAGTTGGCTACGATTGTAATTCATTTCTGAACTAGCTAGGAAATTCCAAATCGGTCGGGAAGAACTTGAAACGTTGTGTGGAAGTGGACAACGAATATCTACACTTCTATTTATATAGATGAGTTACAATGTGGACGCTATCGGACATACGTTCCTTTCTTGAAATAAACATTTACCGTAGTCTAAGTATCCCTGGGCACTCATCGGGATTTCTCTTCTGCTCTTAGTAAGATCACACTTGTAAATGTATGCATTGTTGAATTGTCGTATTTCCAAGTGTTTTCTAGTATAAAGAAGTTGAGAGTAGAATTTCTTATGAATCGACAAACTGAAAAAATGTAGCTGACTGTTACTGCTTAAATAGAAGATAACGATTATCACTCCATTTTGTTTATTAATCAGCAGTTACTTCTGCGCGTTATTTTGTACTGTGTTTCGTTTCTCTTTGTTTCACCGGCTACCATTACTTTCGAATCGTGGTTCCTCAGTTTCTTCTATTTCTATTTCAGATTCTAAATGTACGGAACACGAATTGTGTTTTTTTACAGGTCTTTTAATGTTTTCACACATTTCTGCTCTGATTTATGGATTCAAGCTATTACAAAGTTTATATGAAATGGTTTATGCCTGTATATGAAATAATTTATTATCGTTATTGATATTGATATTTTATTTACTATTATTATTATTAATTATAATTATCAATTATTATTACTTTATTAATTGTTATTATTATTAGTTATTATTATCATTAATTATTATTATTAATTATTATTGTTAATTATTATTATTATTAATTATTATTATTGTTAATTATTATTAATATTATTATTATTTATCATTATTATTATTATAGTTGGACTTGGCCATGCTTCGCGTGTTTGGCTCCAGCTAGTCTATATAAATGAAAATGTTCAATGTTCATTCGTTCAAAATCTTAAATCTCCGAAAGTTCTTAAACACGTGCCTTATATATATATATATATATATATATATATTAATTCAAAATCTTTGATATCGGAAAGTCCATACCTATTATTTTGGAAATTTGACACAACGCTGCATTCGAATACGCGTGTTTTTAGTCTTTTGGTGAAAAGAAACTGATGGAATTTGATTTGCAGTTTGGTTGGATTGGAGACTGATTTTTGCTATTGTGATTAGACTAGGTTAGCAATAAGTGTGAAGAGGTTTTTTTGTATCATGTGTGACAGAAAGGTTTATTAATTGATGAAGAGTGATTCTTCGTAACAAACAACTGTCAGAGAACATCCAGGAAATTGATCACTGGTTATTTTTTCCTTTGTTGCTGATAGGAAAGAATACTGTTCTACTGAATTGTCGGA
>JAOVVO010000961.1:0-24428 GCA_028564675.1 Onchocerca lupi | reverse complement strand
GTGGTGGTGGTGGTGGTGGTGGTGGTGGTTGTGATGGTGGTGGTGATGGTGGTACCTGTATTTGAGGCATCGAATATTGAGGATATAAAGGTGGTAAAGATGGTTGTTGAAATGATTCCACAGGTCTAAAATGAGTAAAAAAAATTATAATTAATCTAATTATAAAGTTGCGATTTTTATTTGCTACGAAAAATGAAAAAAAAAAAAATTTGATCTGAGATTATTCGGATATCTTATAATAATATACTAATACTTAATAATAATATGTTTAATTTATAAATATATATAAAAAAAAATCATCTAGAAAAAAAGAAAAAATCTTCCAAATATAGGTAATATCAATGAATGCGTTAATTACAAATGATGTAATAGTAAAAATACAAATAACTAAATAATGAATTCTTTGAATTCGAATGAAATTTGAATTTTGTGAATTTCAAATTTCAAATTCGATAAATTATTTGATTAAAATGAATTAATAGTTAAGTTAATTGTATAACGATTCATTATTTATAAATTAGGTAATCTTTATCACTTTAAAACTTTGATAATTATATATTTACCTTGGAACGGCTGCACATCCTATTCCACATGATGCAGGAGCGTGAGCTGGAGCAGGACAGCAACAGCATCCAGCACAACAAACGGATGGTTGAGGAGCAGGAGCAGGTGTAGGAGCAGGAACAGGAACAGGAACGGGAACAAGACAGCATAGAAGAGCAGGAGCAGGAGGAGGAGTGGGAGCAGGAACAGGAGCAGGAGCGGAAGCAGGACAGCAACAGCATTTACAACAACCAGATGGTCGAGGAACAGGAACAGGTGTAGGAGCAGGAACAGGAACAGGAACAGGACAACATGGAAGAACAGGAGCAGGAGCGGGAGCAGGAGCTGGACGAGGACAGCAGCAGCATCCACAACAACCGGATGGTCGAGGAGCAGGAGCAGGAACAGGAGCAGGAACAGGACAACATGGAAGAACAGGAGCAGGAGCGGGACGAGGACAGCAGCAACATCCGCAACAACCGGATGGTCGAGGAGCAGGAGCAGGAACAGGAGCGGGAGCAGAACAGCAACAGCATACACAACAACCGGATGATTGAGGAACAGGACCGCAACCGGCACCAGAACAACAACCAGATGTTGGAGAATGCGGGGGCTGATATGGTGGTGGAAACAAGGGAGGTAATGACAGTGCTGGTGGTAGCGGTGGCGGTTGCGGTAGCGATGAACCACAACAAGCAAACGGTAATTTAACTATTACCATTGATAATACCTGAAAATGTTATAAATAACTGATCAGGGAATTGATTAATTTTGCTAGCATATAAACTTACTCTTGATTTTTAAAATTGCTAAAAATTCTGAAGAATTAATAAATTGAAATTTTGAATTTTAAATAAAATCAAATTCGAAATTTAAGCTTGAAAAAAATTCAAATTTTAAGATTGTCTAAGCAGAATAATGGAAGTTATTTGGGCAATCCAAGAGATGCAATAATTTTATATCACTTTGTCTGATAATTTCTTATCAATTATTTCAATAACAGCTGTAATTAATTAACATTTAAGCTCAATGTTTATATGATTTATGTCTAATTTTTTGTCCTTTTTTAATAAAAAAGTAGCAAACAGATTGAAAAAAGCAAAAAAGGACTTATACGAGAAGGAAGAATAAATATGTTTTAAGAGATTATTATCAGGCATGTAAAATCTGAATTCAAAATTTAAATTTCAAATTCGGTTTTAATTTAAAATTTCAATTTATTATTTCTCCAAAATTTTTGTCAGTTTTAAAAATCAAGAGGAAATTTCACATTCTTTGATTAAATTTCAAATGATTTCCCATTAACTTTTATGCATTTTATATTGAAAATAACAGAAAAATTCTAGTTTTAATAAAAAAAAAAAAAAAAAAAAAGAAGTGAAAAAATAATATTTAGAGAATTTTTGATTCACTATCATCTTTTATTCGTTATCATTTCATTTATCTAAATAGAAATTAATCATTGATGTTATTTTCAATGATGAAAAGATTTTTTTCAATTAATTCAAATTTTATTTTATTATTAAATAAAAATTTCCAACGATTTTAATATTCTTCATATTATTCTTAAAATTTGCAACATATTTTGATGTAATAATTTGAAAAAAAAAAAAAAAAAAAAAAGGAAAGAAATGATAACAGTTAAAAGATAGTAGCAAACAAGAAGGAAAAAAAAAAGAAACAAATTTAAGATGAGATTGTTTAACAGATTATCGTTATTCATTATTTTTACTAAATTAAAAGGAAAATAAATTTGCATTTTTTGAAAGAACACTTAATGAAATTTATTTATTCAATTAGTCCATCTTGTCTCAAATATATTCTCGAATATATTGGATGAAATTTTTAAAAACAAATTTTACATTTACATTAAAATGATTCAATTGTAGTTTTATAATAAAAGAAATGCAATTCTAATCATCCAGTAATGAAAAAGCTTAAAATTATTTGAAAAAAATTCTTTCTTTTTTTTTTTTAAATAAAAAATTTCTTTTAATGAAAAAAGTAAATTTTTGGAGTAAAAATCAAGCTAATGTAATTTAAAAAAAAATAATAATAATAATAATCAATAACATAATTGCATTTATTACAAATACTAGCATTATTAAAGCATTATTTTTGTAATATATTGAAAAATTCATTAAAGAAATCATTTCAAAAAAAAAAAAAATTGAAAATAAAATGAAAGCATACCAACACGACGTTGATTAACATTTTGATCAGAGATGAATTTGCGGAAGAAGAAGATCACCTGGGATTCTAATAATTTTAAGTTGAAATTCAAAATAATAGAAATGCCTGTTAAGAAGGAAGTTTAAGTACTTTTCAGAAGGAATCTAAATGCCTTGAAGGTATGAAAAAACAATAAACATCATGTAACATAATGAGAAAAAAAAAAAAAAAAGAAAAACTTTTTGACGAAAAAAATTTGTTGATACGATGATGAAACGCATGTAACTTGTTCATCATGAAATATGCATCACAAATATGTATAAAAATGTAGCATTTTACCTTACAAATACAAGTTATTTTAGACACAAAAAAAAATAAAAAAAAGCAAATTAGCTGAGCAGGAATTAAAAAAATTTAAATAAGATTTATTGATTGGAATAAAAGAATTCAGGTAAATACGGAATCAGAATAGGAACAAAGTGATACATCATTTGGGATGAATGATGAAAAACAAAAAATTAACAATTATCCTTTCCTTCTCTAAATCATTTTGTAACATTATTCTTTCCTTCTCTCTCTAATCATTTAATACTAATTAATTAAATTTATATGGATAGAAATAAAAATTCGAAATGAAAAAAAAAACCAAAAATATAAAATGAAAAATGTTAAAAATATGAAAATATGGAATAAAAAATGCCAAAATAAAAAATTATACTTGGCTAAATATTGCAAGCTAAATTTGCTACTTTTATATTTAGCTAAGGAAGAAAATATTTTTACATCAAGCTAAATTAGCATACTTAAGCGAATCGCTTTCAGCGTGAAAATAAACATACATACTTATAATTTACAGTAATTATCTTAATATTTTCTAATTTATTAATGAATTTCTAATAATGTCAAATACATTTGCATATTTGAATTAATTTTTCATTTCAATGACACTGTAATGAATATTTAATTATTTACTGTAAAGTAATTTTTTTTTTAATCGCATATCTATGATTATAATTTGGATAAATTATTATTATATCTACGATAAAATTCTTTCTTTTTCTTTTTTTGTCCATCTAATTTAATTATTTTAAAATTATCTTAATTAATTTTCGCCATTAAAAATGGAGAAAATTGGAAATTATATAATTAAGTAAATATCTATTTTTATATTATTTTTTTCTGAATTTGCAATTATTTTAATTGCAATTCATACATATATCATTAAACTGATGTTCACTTATTACATATAAATATTTTGATTTCAAAAACATGATAATTATCAAATTTAATACAAAATTCAAAATATGATAAATTTTATAATTAACCTAAACATATAAATTGGTATTAGTATAAATCGCTTTATTACGCATTAATTATTTATTAAATTTTAATATAATAAAATATTTTTTGTAATATATTAACGATGAACATGGCAAACAAAATATTCGATATCTTAAGCTTTGTATATTTAATTTTATTTTTATTTCGTGCAATATATTTGCAACATAAAAATGAGATTTCATAAAATTTTCGACAAAATCTGAAATATAATCAATCAAGTTCATTTACTGAAAGGACAACTTTTTACGTGCAGGTATAAAAAGATTGAAATTTCAAATTTTTGCAGCTTTGTGCAGCAATAATAAGCAAGTAGTTAATTGCTCTATTCCAACAAATTATTTTCCTGTTTTGGGCAAGTAAATTCATCGAGATTTCCGTAAGCTTTTGGTAGTTTTTTTTTTTTTTTTTTTTTTTTTTATCTAAATCGCTATTAAAAATCACAAAAGAGCAGTTTCTAATTTTTTTTAGAATTCTATTACATCAAAAATGAGCAATTTTCTAATTGAAATATAAAATAACATATGAAATGCAACGCTTAAGATAGCGTACCCGACGATGATGTATTAAATGTTTGAAAATTCCATGAAACATGAAAGTTTATCATAAGACAGGGAAACTTTATCATGAGATATGCAAAGTTTATCACATTTTACTGTAATGATAATGCATGTTTTCAGATTGGTTCATATATGTGCAAATATAATATAAAATTTTAGAAATCTTGCGGAATTTTTAAAGTTAAATAATTTTTCTTGCAAGAAAAAAAAATAAGCTTTTAAAGATGATAATTTCAGGATGCTTTCTTCTCGCGATTTTCTTCAAAATTAATCAGAAATACAAAATTAGAAAAATAGAACGAACGGAATCAATAATTCGACAAAATAGAAATTTTTAACTTTTGTTAATTTTCATTTAAATTTCAAAAGATATAATTAAAAGAATTTAATCTTAGCAACATTTTAGAAATTGTATTTCATTAAATTTCGCATACTTTTTTTTTTTCCCTTTTATAATAATTTGCTAAAGGTAACTATCATCGTGACATAATCACAATTTTATTTGCTGTTTAAAAAGTTATGATCAATATAGCATTCAAAAGCCTGTTATCCCATACTGATAATTCTTCCTAAGATAATGTTTTTTATTTCTTTTTCAAGTAAAATTATGATTTTTTTATACATTTCATGTTAATTATAATTTTTTTCTACTATTTCAACTACATCTATCACAATTATTTCGCCCATTTTAAGTGGTATAATCATTAATTTTCGTGTTTGCTAATCAAACCATAAAACTCTATCAATTATTACATGCATTTAAACTTCTTATTTCTTCATTTGCTTCTTTTTCATTTTTTTCCTTCCAAATTAATTGGATGTATTTAAAAGATAATTTGGCAGAACGCTAAAATATGCAACATCTTTATTTTTCAATTTAAACATCTCTTCATTTAGGTGATCACTCCATTACAAACATAATTTTTTGATTGTCAAATCAGTTATTAGAGAGAAAAATGTGCGATAAAATTTTTTCGGTTTTTGTTATTTAAAACTACCTCAAACAACGAATAATTAATTCAACTTCATTGTTAGCAAAAAAAAAAAAAAAAAAATTAAAAAATTACTTGAATTTGCTATAAAAATTTTATTTAAAAAGGATGAAACTTGAAAAAAAATTTTAATACGCTAAAAAAAAGAATTGAACAAATAACTTTTACAGACAGATCTTGTATGAGATTTACTAATTTTCTCCTTTTCGAAATGTATAAATATTGCGAAAAAATTTTGATATTCGCAACCGAAAAAAAATACGAGAAGTGATAAAAAATCATGATAAAATAAATACAGCTTTTAGTGAAATATAAACTTGAATTACTTGAAAATTTTTGAAAAAATACCTTAAAAATTTTCAAAAAAAAAAAAAGAATGGAAATATTAAAATTACTCATGTTTTTAAATGATTCTTTTTATGATAACTATAAGTATCTTAAAAAACCGAAAATATGATTTGTGAACCATCAGAATTGTTACATTTAAATCTGAAATATAAATGATTAAAATGATTAGGTATCTCTTTTTTTTTATCTTGAAATATTCCATTCTATCATCGGAGCTTAATTTTTTTCCTATTTACTTAATACAACTTTGTAAATGAATTATAAAAAGTTTTTATTTATTTTTTAACGGAAATTTTTTCACTCGTATAGCAGTCTTTTTCAATCACAATTTTGATCAACAAAATTTTTTGAGTCCATTTCATTTAAAGTATTATACAACATTTTACATAGAAGCGATTATTTTTTGACATCTTTTTAAAAGCAATTAATTCCTTTTTTTTTTTTGCCCTTTTATTTCTATTGTTATGAATGCGTAATTTTCATCATTCTTTACTTGATAATCTCAACTTTCCTGTTGATCAAAATGGTGATCAAAATTATAAAATGGATGATTGCTCTCCAATTTTGAAAATTTATAATAGTTTTTGCTCCGAAAACAATTAAAAGCAATTGATGACTCATACACACATCGAAAATTGGTATTTTGAAGTTTATAAAAATTTTTGTAAACGATATCTTATAAATAGAGCAGTTTCCTGCAATGATTCTTTTAAAAATTTTTAAATAATTTTAAAAAATTTAACAAAAGAAAACGATTGAAACGATTTTTATAGCATTTAAACAAAAAACAACATTAATAATTGGACTATTTAGGGGATTTTTTTCTTTTTTTTGCTTTTTTAAATTTATTTCGTGTTTTATTAGAAATCAATGAAGTGGTGAAAAAAGAAATGATGATGAATCTATAGAAAGAAGAAAATGATTTTTGTTAAATAATAAAATATCTAAAACTCAAAACTAAAATCAATCACTTTTCTTGGAAGAATCTTCCTCATCATAACCGAATTTTCATAGTCCGATAATTGCATATTCGGAACAAACACCGATACGAGATTTTGTTTCTATTAAATAATTTACTTCAATTATCGATAGTTCATTAAGAAAAGTTCAAAATGTATCATTATAAACAAAGGAAGATAATAATGCAAAATTGTAGAGAATTGAATCGATCATTAAAATACAGCAAGTTAATGATAAGAAACCATGTGAGTCAATTAATGAGTTTATGCGATTATTTTATAAGATTTTAAATCTGACATGCGAAACTTCAATCAATAAAATTTTGTTTTTCTTTAAATTTTATTTTCTTCTGCATCATCTCTATGATTGTATTACTAGGAGACAAAATACTTGCATAATAAAAAAAGCATTGCCTCGAAATTCAGATGATGATTATGATAACGATAACACCGCTATCAACCATCCATACCAATCTTCATCTCCATCAGTAATCATAGTCATTTGATTGGCATTCATAGCTTTAGCTATTTTATCTTTATTACATTATGACATAATATTTGTCTAGTTTCAAATTTCAAACTATTCGATTTTCAAATTCAAAATATTCGTTTAAGGTGTTTTTGTTTTTGCTGAAAATTACAAAAAAAAAAAAAAATATTTCTGAAATTTGTTTACCGCAGCATTTGCTTATCATAGTGATAGTGATTATTACCATCATTCTTAATCAGTTTTCACTTTCATTGTTTATAGTTATCATCAGTGCAGTATTTTGATTCATAGGTATAAAAATATAGATTTTATGAAATATTCTTTTATTCTTGAAAAAATTTCTACCGCAGTATAACAAAATAAAAAATGAATCAGAGACGGAAGACAAGTTTCTCTGTTTATATCTTTATGTTTTTCATTCGAAAAAATTTCTCCTTTATTTGCAAAGAAAATATTTTTTTCCTTTTATTGAAAATTTTTCTACAGTTGTAACGAATTTCGATTTAAAAAATTTCATCTTTTTATTTCGAAGAAATTCAAAAAAAACCATCTGTCAAGGTATCATATCTGAAAAGAAATAGTAGTGCATTCATTAATTTTATATTCATAACAATAATAGTAAAAAAGTTTTTATAAAATTGTCATAAGAATAGCAGAAATTTTAACTCAAAAAATTAGGAAAGTTAAAAAAAGTATGTGGGAAGTAGAAAAAAAAAACTCGAAAATGCATGGAAGAGCAAAATTGAAATCGGCGAAAGTGATCTTCAATAAATGAAGATAACATTTGATAAGAAAAGTAAGAAAACTTAAATACTTCAATACTTAAATACTTGCGTTCTTAATTACCCGACCACTCAATTACTTGAATACTTAAGTGCTTTAATATTTGAATATTTATTTACTCGATTGCTTAGAAACTTAAATATTCAATCACTCTGTATTTAAGTAATTGGTATTCACGCACAAAGTAGAAACAATCACAGGGAATTATATAATAATTAAAGTTAAAAGAAGAAATATCCAATATTAACCGAGATGGATCGACCACGCGAAGCATAATAAGTAAAAATTCCAGCTAGTCTATATTAAGAAAATGTAAATATTCGTTTGTTCAAAATTTTAAATCTCTAAAAGTTCACAAACATGCACCTCATCTATATTAATTCAAAATCCTACTGGAGATTCCTTACCTAATGTTTGATTTGACACAATGTTGCATTCGAATGCGCACATGTTTTTATACAAACACGTTGCTGTTGCTCAGTCTATTTAAGTGTAAAAAAAGAAAAAAGAAAGCGTGTGTTTCTAGTATTAAGAAAAAAAAAACTGATGATTTGTAATTTGATTTTAGTTTGGTTCGATTGGAGATTGATTCTTGCTATTATGATTCGGCTAGGTCAGCAATAGGTGACAGCAATATTTTTATATCTTGCGTGACAAAGATGAATCCATTGAGAATGGTTTCATTGATTGATGAAGAGTGATTCGTCGTAACAAACAGTTATCAGCGAACATCCAGGCAAATTGATTACTGGATTATTCTTTCCTTTATCACTGATAGAGAAGAATCCTATTCAAGTGAACTGTCAAATTGCTGCTACTGTTATTCCGCTTTGAATTGTCGAAATGGAATCCCTGGAACTCCGAACTGTTACTGTTGCTGAATCGATCCTTGTCTTTTATTTCTGAATTGGATCGTTTTAGTAGCAAATATGTTCATCATCAATATGTTTAATATGTTTATCATCGTCTTTTTTAAAAATATGCCGCGTCATTCGATCGTTAATACTTCTTGTTACAATAACTGTCGTGACGTTCTTTGACATCTTTCAGCTTTTGTCTACATCTAATATTTTTAATTATACAATATTTTTGGATATAAAATATTTTTTGTTGTTCCATTTTTTGTATAGATTTAGAGACTGTTTGATTTGTCAGCTCTAGAACACGCTACATATAATTGTCCATGTAAGAAGAAATCGATCTCTAAATCTAAACTACACAATTCTTGATATGAATGCAAAACGCCAATCGAATCGGGAATCGCAATCTCTTAAACTGAAATGGTGTATCCGTCGAAATCATGAGAATGCGAGGAATTAGGACATTTTCACCTTTGAAAAGTGCTGTCAAGAATGTTGCTTCTACGACATTGCTCATTAATTTTATTACTGTAAGCCGCTTAATGCTGCAAAGTTTTGACTGCTTAATATTTTGCAGCATGACAATTTGCACGCCAATTTTCAACTGCAATTCGTGCAGTGACATCCCTGGCAGATGGATTGAATCCAAAAATTCTGATTGATAATTAACCGCTTCATCTGCTTCTAGAACAGTATCGACGAACATTCATATGACTGCTCCCTTTGAATGTTAGACTGAATGATATTGTCAAGTTCATAGACGTCGTTATTCTTGCCTGCAAGAACAGCTCGTTCACCCAGCCAATCATGGGTGACTTCGGAGGGTATTGGGCCAGTGAAGATCTCATAATGACACACATCAGTCATGGTGCCGATGAGAAAATGCCGGCTCAAATTATAATCATCAGCTGGGTTGGCAATTGTAATTGCGTGATTGTTAAATATGAAGTCATCGACGCTGATCTTCTGCTGCTCATTGACGTCTATCAGCCACTTCATTCTGTCGCGAATATCCTGTTCAGAACAGAGCATCTGAAGCTGCAGAACAGGATCGACGTGCTCGCAGCTGTGCATCCTCAAGTCTGGCTGCATATCCCTCTGCTCGCATTTAAGCCATTCTTTATCTTTGTTCATTGATGCCCGTTTTTCCTCAGTTTGATTTGCAATTAATCGTTACGGTGCTTCCGCTTTGCGAGTGCGATTACCTAAGTTTGATCGTTATTTGGAAGGACTAAAGCAAATAGATTGCAACCGAACTACTCTCAAAATTGACTTAAACTGAAGTTGAAGTTGAATTCGAAACTGCTTAATTGGATTATTTCTGCAAAAAATTATAAATGGTATTGAAAGATATTAATAGTCGTAAATGGTCATTAGTTCAAAATCTTGAATTTTCGAAAGTTTTTACCTATTGCTTTGAAATTTTAATAGAAGTTGAATTCGATATTGCTCAAAAATTGTTGAACTGTTTTATATGGTATTTAAAGATACTAGAAGTCGTGAATATTGGTTCAAAATCTTAAATCTTCGGAAGTTTTTACCGATTGCTTTGAAAATTTGATAGAACGTTATAATGGAATAAGCGCATACTTTATCGAGCGTACTGAGCGTTGCACACTGAAAGCCACGCCCATTTTGAAGAAAATAATTATGATTAATAGATTCAGTCCTCTCACTCACTTTTATTTATCACAGGTATGACAGGTTAAAAAAAAAAAGTGAATATATTTATATAAAAAACAACGCACTTAATCGAATGCAATATTGTGTCAAAATTTCAAATCAGTGAGTAAAAACTTGAAACAGTTGTATCAAAATGAACAACGAAAATTTACGACAAGAATCAATCCAAGATACTGCCCAATATTTAAATATTAGCCTAATATTGGTAAAGACAATCTATAAACTGCTTGAACGAAAAATTTCATTATACATTATCATGAACCCGACATTTCTGCGACGCTACTGCATTTCTCACAAATCAAAAAATAAACGAAATATTTCACTCACAAAGCACAAAACAAACGAAAAAGTTAAATTACATGCCTTATCTACCAAAAAAAAAAACGCACTTATTCGAATGTAAAGTTGCATCAGAATTCGAAAGTAGTTTGGTGAGAAGTTTCTGGAGATTTCTTAAAGCGAACATATTCATTCTTACTAATGTAAATAAGATATATTAATATAAATAAGTAATATAAGTAATACAATTAATATAAACCAATATAATTAATAAAATAAGTAAAAACCTAACAAAAAATTCAGAAAATTAAGAAATCAAAAAAATTTCTATTAAGTCATTTTGTATCGACAATTCTCTTTTCCTTTTCTTCATAAAACGCACAATCTAATATCCAAATGTAAGGAAAGAGAAGTAAAGAAGAAAAAAGTTATAAACGGAAATAAACATTTCATATGATATCATTCACATTAATGACTGTATCATTATCTTATTCAATCTATTGTACCTGTTAAGTTGATAAGTTAAGTTGAATGAAAAGGCAATTAAAATATTTTTAGAAATTTGAGAAATTAAAAGAAAAAAAAAAGAAGAAATTAAAGCAAATAAAAGAAAAGAAAAAGGAAATTAGAAGAAAAAAATTTAAAAAATCAAAAATTAAAAAATTATCCAAAAATCGATTAAATGTGTAGATTAATTCAAAGATTCAGAAAGCTGGAAAAATTTAAAGCTAAAAGGGATTCGAAAGTCGTATTTGACACCATATCAGTTATTTGTTTTTCCTGTTTGATAATTTTTTCAATAGAATGAGTGAAAATATTAGACTAGAAGATCATTTGTGTAATAAACTTTCTGTTAATCCTCTTTTTTATTTTCACTTCAATTCTTTTATTTTATTTTCTTTTATTTTTTATTCTCTTATTGTTTCAACTTTTAATTTTGTTCTGTTTCCTTTTTTTTCTTTCATTTCTTTTTGCTCGTCTTTTCTCGTTTTTTCATTTCTTTTTGAAATTTATTAACTTGTTTTTTGAAATTTACTAACTCGTTTTTTTTTTCTATTTCTTTTTTTTTCCCGTTTGATTATTTTTCCTGATGAAAAATTTGGATAGAAGGTAAAGAACTGGATTGAAGTTGATAGATTGGTGCATGAAAAATACCACCAATGGTGATACTAGTCTAAAAAAAAAAAAAAAAAAAATTGATTAGAAAAGCTATGAGATCGCTTTTACAATTTTCTTTTTTTTTTTTTTTTTTTCATTTGTAGCTATCCGGATTTTATTTCTTTTTCTCCAAAACTCACATACGAATTTATCAAAAATTTCTCATCAGAAATGAAGAGATAATGGAAATTCTCTTCCTCAACTTCTCAAAAAATCGAGTTTACAGCACTTTTAATTTTCTTTTCGCCTTCAGACTTCAACTCAAGGGTTTGAAGTTTTACTACTGCAAGTCCCTCTTGCATCATAAATCCAGATAGCAATAAAATTTAATGACCACAACAGGCACAAGAATTTGGAATAGTTAATGAGTTTGCTTAGTTCCTAAATGTCCAAATGTAACTTTTTTTTTTAATTTTTATTTCTTTTTTTTTTTTTTTTTCTCCTTTTTTGTGACTATAGCTGTTAGAAAATTCCAGATCTTCTTTCCTGGAGTTGACATTTTGCGAAATCATCAAATTTATCAAATTCACAGCAAAAAAAAAAAAAAAAAAAAAATCAAAAAAAAAAAAAACCGGTAACGATTAAACTTAAAGAAGTATTATTCATCGATGATAAAAAGTGAATGCTTGATGATTTGCATTTCCATTCATCAAAAACAAGATATAATGATACATCCGCACTTGTCAAGTATAAAAAATAATCTTTCTCTCGAATTTCATTAACATCTGTTTATTTTAAACAAAAAATCAAGTCAATAATTAAAAGAAAAATATAATAAAAACCAAAGATTATATAATATTTCTTTTCCAGTTAATAGTTTTTGATGCAAATATACAAATTTATCCAAGGTTGTAGTGTGCTTTTGATTATCATAAAGATTCATGACTTCTGAAAGTTTTCAAATTAATCTTCATAGATTGCATAATCTGTGCCAGCAATTTTAGATACAAAAGAAAGAAATTTCCTTTTTTTTTTTTTCTTTCTCTTTTTATCCTATTCGAAATAGAAGTAGAGAAAAAAAAATCATTTCATCTTTCATAAATATTTCTAATTTGTTCTTTTAATTAATGCAATTTTTTGTTGATTATTTTAACTGATGAAATATATTCGCACATATAAGAAATAATATGGAAAATCATTAAATTCAAAATTTAACTCTTGTAGTATGTAACTAATGTTACCAACTATTTATTTTTGAAAAGGATCAGATGGTTTTGGAAGAAAATTTGGCAATTATATTATTTTCAT
The DNA here is from genome assembly GCA_028564675.1 of Onchocerca lupi. NCBI lineage: Eukaryota > Metazoa > Nematoda > Chromadorea > Rhabditida > Onchocercidae > Onchocerca > Onchocerca lupi. Next base: position 11,015 of record JAOVVO010000961.1, on the reverse strand, counting down.
CATCATTTTTGGATTATTGAATTAAGAGCGTTTTAGCAGTCATTTCAAAGAGATGTTTTATCTCTGATAACATTTTTATATTCAACAATACTATTCATCTCGGAGTTCAAATGATTTATGTTGTTATGACAACGAATTATTTTATCAAATTACTTATCATTTCATAAATTATCTATTGTATATAACATTGCTATATTTTGATTGAATGCTCACTTCTAAAATGTAAATATTGCCGAACATAAAAGAGCAAAAAATTTTAAATATATGAATTGCGCTTCTTTCTTGCGTTGTGTAAATTAACCCTTCCCATTTTATCATTCATTAGTGGTACTTCCCTTCCTTTATCAATTTTATTGATTGAATATAAGTCTGAGATTGATAATTATGCATGAATGATAAGCAATCTATATTATGCCTCATTAAATGCTTGGAAAATATAACAAAAGAACCGTCAAACTGTGAAACAAAGGATCATAACTATTCAGTTTAATTAAATATCTGGCAAGGTTTTTATCAGAATCAGAATGATCACTGATACTATTCTTCTTGTATACCCTCATTGATTTAAAGTTTTTCTTATCTTGAAGAATTCGAATATTGCATTTTGCATGATAAAAATAATGCTCAGCAGGAGTGTATTATTTATTATTAAAATAATGATGGATATGATATTCCAATGTGTTTTCATAAAAGAAATTTACGGAAATATCCAACACTTCATTAGAATCGGCTAAAATTATTTTGACTAATTTACGTGCATTATTTAAACTTATCTCTTAATGAATTAATTATTTGTTCTGATAAATCTATGTATCTTATATCTTCTGGTATTAGATCGATTAACAATTAGAAGCACAGTGAGCTTTGGTGAGCTTAGGTAATTTTTTATACAGGTGACCATATTTAAATTTGATTTATGATGTCAATTCAATTTTGCAGAACAATTATTCAAGAGTGACATAAAATGTAAATAGTCTGACAAAAGATTATCTAAATTCATTCATTCATTGCATAGCTTGAAAATTTTATCATTTGGATACTTGAAACAATTTGAAAATCCAATTTTCACTAATTAACTTTAATTTATCTGTTTATAGAAAAGTGCAAAAAAATAAGCCGTACTTGTTGTTATTTGCATCAAAACAGCATCTTTGTGGATACTTTTCGCTTAAATTTTCTGTTGAATTTCCATTAGCAACAAGTATTGAAATCTCAAGAATTATCTGGAAATCAGAATCAATAAAAAAAAAAAAAAAAGAAGCAGGTAATATAAATTGAAAAGCTTACAATGAATGGAATACTGAAAAGGATATGCCATCAACAAGAGTAAATTGAAATGAAATAAACAGAAAATGAAGTTATGAAAAAACATGCATGCAATATTGGAAAAAAAAATTCAAAAAGTAGGAAATTTTGGATAAGTCAAAAAATAATCCAAAAATTTGTTAAATCCAAGAAGAAGTTTATTGATTTAAGCGGAAAACTTGGAATTTCAAAACACTGAAAAGGAAATTCAAAAATTTCAACAAAATTTAAAAAAGAAGTTTAAAATTTAGAAAACTTCAAAAAGTGATGGAAACTGAAAAGCTTAAGTATTGGAGAATTTAAAAGTCCGGAAATTTTTGAGGAAAAAACTAAATAAAAAGTTTAGAAACTTGAGAATTTAAAAAAATTGGTGGTTGATCCAAAAAATCAAATAGAAAACTTGTAAATTAAGAAACTAAAGAAATCTAAAAATTAGTGAAATCAGCGACAAATTCAAAGATTTAGAGATTTAAGTGGGAAACCCAAAATTCCAAAACATGAAAAAAAAGAAAAGACTTCGATAAAATTCAAAATTTTAAAGGTTTTGAAAATATTATCAGTAATTATTTATCAAATATATGCAATATGTGGGTATAATCAGTGAACGATGACAAGAATTGATATAATATTGAAATCGAAGATATCAATGGATCAATGGCCTCATTAATCAACAGCCTAATTATGATTTTGTTTGCGAAGCGTGAAAAATTGACTATTTTTATTTCCTATAATTCTGTCAGTAATTTTGAGGCTGAAAATACTTTTCAATTTACATACTTTGTATAATGTTCGACATTTCAAATTAATTAGCTAATTTAATCAGAATTTGTCATATCCTATCAAATTTTTATCAATATATCGAACCCTCGAGGTTAAGAATCACAATCACTTGAATGATAATCAGTTTCAGAAGATGATTCCGAGGAAGATAAATCATAATAAGAACAATTCACATCAATTTCCTCTTCCGAAAATCCAAAATTTTTGCAAAACCGAATTTTCGAATTTTCGCAACCGAATTCGCAGCCGAATTTTCGCCATCCAATAATTACATATACCGGACCAGCATCGAATCCAAATGGATAGTTTACTCCAATTGTCGATGGTCCACCAAGCAAACGTAACGTACTCAGCGGAATATCTGGGAACACATCACTGTAAGGAAAAAATGATATTAACGCAACATTGTTGAAAATTAAATAGAAAATACAAAACATTAGAATGCCGTGAATAGAAAGACTTCAAATCTCACGCATGGAATTTTTCAATATATATTTGAATTTGAAAATTCCCTCGTTATTGATTTTATCTAGCCCTTTTTCGGAATGTTATTAAATTTAAACAAAAATTTATAGAATTAAATTGCGGTATTTCCCTTGCTATGTAATTCTTCGCAATTATTTTTTCAAACTGATATTCATTTTTTTTTTTTGCATAATTATGAGTCAGCTTTCGGAAATGAGTCAGAAATTCAAATTTATTGAAAAATTGTGTGTAATGCATTATCGCAGATAATTATATCATTGAAACATATACCTTTGATCAATAGCATTTCTTTTTTGATCTAAGAAAAAATACTGCCAAAGAATCGCTAGCATTGCTGAGTTAAAAGAGGAATTTCCGCAATTTACTAATATTCTTTCTGAAAATTATCATTGGACATTTGAGATTTCCTACCTGAATATTTGTTCACTATTTTTCGGTTCATTACCATTGACCATCGTAAAATGGAATGCTATTACCTGATGATCATCGATACAGAATGAATTTTCCTGCATTAAAAAAAAAAATAATTTTATAAAATTAGCAAATACTTAAGCGAACATACATTTAGTAAATATCAATAACACATGAATTCAAATCATTTCTTATGCATAATTATTATATACAAAAAATGAAGTTTGAAAACTTAATGAGTTTTTATTTGACAATCTAAAAATTATTCTTAATATAAGAATAATTTCGCAACATTATCAGCTTTCTCTGTATAATTTGCATTAAACTGAAAAAAAAAAAAAAAATAAAAAACTTGATAAAATACGAGAACGAATAAACACGACAGACCTTCCAAATCCTAAACCTGTTTTTCAACGTTTTTTCATCGTCACTGTAAACAACAAGAGCTGATGCATTTACATCATTACCACGGTAGATTAACACTGAACTGTCCTTATGCAAATTTTTCCTTTTTTTTCTTTTTTCACTGAAACAATTATTGCGAAGACAGTGAAAATATTCCTTGTCTACCCGTAACTATTACAGGATTCGTTCTTTTTTGGACAACCAAGAAAGAAATCGCTGTATAACACACGAATTGATCAAAATTCGTTTCTTGGAATTCTGTCAGACATTCTTTGAGAATATGATCTAATCAAAGATGCACTTGCAACTTTCCTTCATTATTCCTCTAAAGTTTAGACTCTTTTTTCATTGTTCCTTCATCTCATATTTTTTTATTCGTCAAAAAATTATCAAGTTTAATTTACTTAATTTACCTAATTTTTAATTTACCTAAATTTACTTAATTTAATTTACCCATTCATTCGAATATCTGATTGAGCAACAACACAAATTGGCATATAACCCAAATACTTCCTCATTGTTTCGGCTGCCTTAAGTGCTCGATTTTCAGCTTTTTCTTGAGTAATTTCATCATCGCTACAAATTACAATGGCCAACTTCACTCGATACTGAAATTTGTAATTGTCTTATGAGGCCTCAAAGATTTCAATCTTCTAATCTGGTGATTTCATTTTTCTTTATTGAAGTTCACGATTCATTTTATTAAATCTCACTTTGGTTTCATTCTTCTATTAAGATAAGAAATTCCAGTAATAAAATTGATGATGGAATTTCCTCTGATATCTAGTATGATATTTCAAGATATCATTGCTTGATCGATTAAATTCTATTAAACTTACTCTTAAATATTTGAGTGCATCCCATACATTGTCTTTATTTTCTTTACTGAAAAGTTTTGTTGCAATTAAAGGCAAAAATCATAATAATCAATCTATCCGCCATATAATTTAGTAGAATTTTGCATCGATCTTTTTGAGCATAATAAGCCCTAATTATTTGTTTTTGCTATTATTATTTTTTTTTTATCATTTCTTTTAGCATACTGGATCCAAAGAATTCACTGCCATTCAATTATATTAGCTGTTTGATATCATTCAGTGATAATAGCTATTTGATAACGAAATTCAAATATAAAATTGCAATCTATATTGCTAGTAAAAAATTTAAAAATTTGAAATTATTAGTGCAAATTTTTAGGCAGAAAGGCTCCAATCTTTGTGCCAAAACAATTCAATATCAGTTGATTTCAGCATAACTCAATTGACAACACTAATTATAGTTTATGTCAATTAACATAAGAGACCAACTCAATGTCCTTTATGGTCAGATAAGATAATCCCATATCTAAAGTGAAGCAACTCCGAGGAATAATCACTCCATTCATTGGACTTCCTTTTATTTCATCTGGGATAAATGGAACATCTTCATCTGAAATTAGTTAAAACTATTTCATTTACTTAATTTCGCTTTCATGAATTAGAATAAAAAGTTTATAAGAAAATCTATTAAAATTTCCGAACCTGTGCTTTTGCTGAATATTTTTAAATAATTTTCCTGGGAGGCAACCATTAGCACATAGCAGAAATTCGCTACTCTGCTTATATTTAATGAATTTTCGCTGCCAAATAGAATAACTTGATATGGTGACCAATATCGCTCCATAAAGTCATTTCTATGCTAAAGTAAGCAAATCTTCGCCTCATATAACTTCTTCCTAATTTTTTTTCTTGGCATTAAAAGATTCAAACAGAATGGCTTACGATGGATTTAAAATCAGCTTGGATTTGTTTGGTGATTAATCCGACTTTTATATAACAGAAAACTTCTTAAAATAAAGAACCGCACTTCTGAATGTCATGTTTTTCCAGTTCTATTCAAACTTGGCAGTAACATAAAGCCAAGCATACCTGATCATTGGTGAAATTCATTTGAGATATGCGTTCCCAATTTTTCGATAAGAATGGTGGAGTTATCTTGCCATCCCGCCAATGCAGCACTTTCGATCGACGGTTTAACTCGAAGTTTGCAGCATCCGCCATCACCTTGATGGTTCTGCAAAATGATTTAAATAATTAATTCATTATTACTATAATTAATCGATTTACTGGAATTCATTAATTCAATGCAACTTGTTTTTTATCTCTTAGTAATTAATAATTCAAATAATGAGATTTTTTTCAGTTTAAAGGAATATTTGTAGTATAATAGTGTATATCTAATAGAAAAATGCGAACGCCATATTTTTTAATTCGGTGTTGGTTAAGTATTCAGTAATTTTCTCTCCCACAATCATAGCACCAAAAACTCTCTCCAATATGTTCATAGGACAGCAATACATTCGGTCTGAAATTTCATCAAATTTTCATCAAATTCTTTCTTTTTTAGAAATTCAAGTGGCAAATGCATCATTTGCTGGAACCCTGAATATGGATAGTATATTATATAGAGTGTATATCATTTCAATTCAATTCTATTTAAAGTTGAATTCAAAATTTAGAAAAACTACCTGTGTCGTGAAACACATGGATAACGCTATCCATCTCTTTGTTACTCCAGGACCGGTTTTGATTGAAAGAAAATCTAGATAATCCAGTCCAACTTAAACGAAAACTCCAGAGTCGGGATTTTGGAATACCAGGTATAACTTAGAAGTTTGGTTCACAAGTTCACAAGTTCATGCTTTATTTATGATTCTTCTGATTTATATTCTCCCCTCCGACACTAAAAGTAGCCGTGAAAGAAAAATTTTTTGTGGAAGGTTTTCGTGGGATTGAAAATTGGGATGAAATGGAATAAAAGTAGAGAACCGCAGCTCGTTGAAACCGTTGAAAGAAGATTGCTGTGTAATATTGATGAACTGAAGTCGTGACCTCTAGAAGTTCAGTTTTATAACGGTCATTTTTGGTCTTGTAGTATGCAGTGATTTACAACTCTTTAGAAATGCACAAAAGCATTAGTCCTTACAACATTCCAGCCAATTTTTTAGACAACGCACATGAATTCTATGAGCAGATTGGAGGATAAGAATGTTGGAAAAATCCGAAAGATATAATTAATGTAAATAAGGAGTGTTAAAGGTCAACAAGCGCATAATTTCAAATGGAAAAACAGGCCAAGAAGCAATTGGAGAAACATGTTTCCCGCCAAAATTTTTCGACAAACAAAGCGAAGTCGACTAATTATGAGGCGACACATTGAAGACTAGGAGAAGAGGAAAAGCCTCGAAAGGATTTAAAAGGTTCGAATTTTGGAGCAGAAGTGCTTTTCTATAAGTTGGTCAACGAGCGCCAATGTTCTCTACAACAGTATTCCACAATGACTGGAGCAACAGTCAGTCGACTTCAATCGACAGGACAATCAACAATCAAGCAGTATTCTCAATTCTATGAGCGATGAAGGAAAGAATATTCAGTGATAAGTTATTTGGATATTTTCAGATAATTGTTTGTTCATTTTTAATATTGCTCCGTCTTTTAATAAATTCTTTCTTCTAATAAGAATCTTCTCTTTCACAAAATTTAGTTTTCCGACAGAGAATTTAAAAACTTTTATTCCGAGATATGGATAAATAACTCATTTGTTTGAGAAATATTAAAAATTTTTACTTTACAAAATACTTGAATTATTTTGATATTTCGATTTTACCGATAACCTATTAAAGTAATACTGAGCGATATTGCATGGCTCACAACAAATAAAAGTACAATGAGGTTTTAAATCCATCATTATTTAAAACTATATATTTGAGACATATCCAAAAAGATGTAAAGAAGATTTTAGCATTCTTATCAAATTAATGACTGTTATCTGTAAATCCCAATTTTTTAAAAATTTGACGAAATGGATTAATCATTTTGGAAATGTAATAAATCTATTGGCAAAAATATGCAGTTTTTCCGAAAGAATTTTTTGGATTTTTTTTTTTTTTTTTTTTTTTTTAGTCAGCAACATTAAATGTTTGATAATGAATACGGGATTTAGTTGAGCTTCAGTGAGCTATTCGAAACAAATTCTATAATCTTATTTTATTTTAGCTCCAATAAACAGGAAAAATTCTTAGAAACAAATTTGAAAGGGATAGTTTGTGAGAGCAGACAGGTTCGCCATGAATTTTAGAGGGAAATGAAAATAATAAATTAGTTACAAAATATGAAGTATCATTTCAGTCAAAGATTAGAAAGATATTTTATTCATAAAAATTCAAAATTGATTCGGTAGAAAATATTGTGGAACCATGAAATATGAGTTTATAATGTAAAAATCCTTTAGGCAGAAATAATTAATATTGCATGTAACTTTCTAAAAGCAATGGAAAATTTATAATTTTTGAAAAAAAATGAATGACCAAAATTTTGCTGTTCGGAAAAATTCTTTACTTCTTTCGATTGTTACTGAAAAATTTCCGTCCATAATATGAATTTTTAATTAGAAATGTTAATTAAGTAAATGAAATGTTAATTAAATATGCAATACAAAAAAAAAATAGGACTATAGATCACGTCTTTGATTTCTAACAGTGTTTATATATTGTGACCTGTGGAAAATTTCTAAAGTTTCACTGATAAAGCTGCATTTTTAATGCAATACAATCTATGTTTAGTTTGAAATATAATTTCGTTTTCACTCATTCAATTATTTTTAAATTTTCAAAAACATAATTTTACATAATGACTTCGTTTTCCTGCTCTTTTTCATTTTAAATCATGTTTTATTAATTTAATATTTTAAGTATAAAATTTCCATATTATTTTTGTGAAATAACAACTTCAACAACAATAACAGTGAGGAATATGCAATGAGAAGAAATAAATGTAGCACCTATGAAATTGCTTATCGGAACTATTGTCTTGTTACTGAATTTTTTTTTAAACGCATAAATCTCAAACAAGGAAAAAAAAAGATAAAATATGAAAAAAATGACAAGCGTCAAATGACACTAATCAAGAAATTATTATTGATTTGCACGGAAGTGTTAAGTAATTCAAATAAACTTGACCCTTTCCAATTTTAGACAATGAAACAACTGATTTAGCGTTTAAATTCATTCCGCTTTTAGAATTATTATAAGAGGTGGGACAAGTTGCAGTGAGCTTATAAGTTTTAATGAATTATTGATTTTATTGTGATTTATTCGCATTACTTGAAATTATATTGTATCAGCGAGGAGATGTTTGAAGTTTCAAGCTTTGAATTAAACCATCAATTTAAAGTAATACATTTGCGTAATGGCAAAATAACTTCTTCATTCATAGCAAAATTTTTGGGACATATATCTCAAATAAAATTCATTAATGATGAAGGATTCTTCGTTCTCTGCTACGGTTTAAGATTGGAGATTATCGTTTAGGAGAAGCAATTATTTGTTCCAAAAAATTTCGCCTCATCCTAAGATCAATTTCAGCATAAAATGAATCCTAATAAATTCCAATTTTAGAAACTACTGCAAAATGCTTTTTTTTTTTTCTTTTTTAAATACTTAATTTGTCTTGTCATTATAATATTAAATATCTTAGTATCAAAAACAAAAACAAAACCAAATTAGCTAAGAGTCAAGTTCAATAGAGTTTTCTTTGTCCGCTGTGTTTGCCAAATCCGTTTTCTTGGCTGTGATTTCGCTAAATCGTTGTCGGAAAACTGAAATATTTTTTAAAATGTTGATATTCTCAAATAATCAAAAATCTTTGTATTATAGAAATATCTTCGTATATTCAAAACTTCGGCATTTACGATATAATGAACATATTTTAAATTGTATTATGCTATGGTGATATGTTGTAAATTGTAGTACCAAAGTTCATAAATAGTAAACAATTTTACTGTAAAAGAGGTTCTTATTTACAAGGGCTATACTTTTGGATCAAGCCCTTTGTTCTGCCATTCGATCCTTTACTTTGACCGGTCGGGTTATTCGATCCTTTGTTCTGATCGGTCAAGGCAATCGTTTCTTTGTTTTGACCGGTCAGGGCATCCATCTCATCCCTTCCCCAAATTTTACTTTCCCGATACTAGATAGGGACAGTGGAAATCTTGTAAATCCATTCATACACATCACAAATTAGTTGACGAGGCATTTAATTATCATACGAGAGTCATTGTTACTCCTGCCCGTAATTCATAATGAAACGAAGATTTGATCATTTAAATTTTCAAATCTATTATAGAAGAAATTTAACGAAACAATATTGATTATTATTTCAACATATTTTATATGACTATGTCTCAGAGAGATCACATTAGAATATTTGATGGAATCAAATAAGGTTTGAAAATTCCAAATTATTGGATTTTTGCGCAGAATTCTTATTAGTTAAGAGATTAACATCAAAATAAATATCAAGAAGATAATTTTAAACTGTGCAAATTCAGATAAATATGCCTCATTTGTTTCTAATGAAATAAATAAAAAATGGAGTGATTTTCCATTGAAGTTGCTGTTCAAACATCGATTTGTGCGTATTCTAACAACAGAAGACATTGATTTGTCATCTTTCAAATTCCTGTAATCATTTCAACCATTTAAGTTGAAATGAAGTATACAGAAAGTAAAGTTAAGAAAAAACATGCAATAAGGAAAAAAGAAAAAAATTGAAAAACCAGGAAATTTCGAAAAGTCAGATAGTGATTCAAAATTTGCTAAATTCAGGGAAAAATTCATTGATTTAAACAGAAAACTTGAAATTTCAAGGTAATGAACAAGAAATTCAAGAATTTCAGCAAAATTTAAAAAAGAAGTTTAAAATTTAGAAACCTTCAAAAAGTGATGGAAACTGAAAAATTTAAATATGAAAGAATTTATAAGTCCGGAAATTTTTAGAAGAAAATTAAATAAAAAATTTAGAAATTTGAGAATTCAAAAAAAAAAAAAAAAATTGGTGGTTGATCCGAAAAATCCAACAAAAAACTTATAAATTAAGATGATTTAAAGAGTTCTAAAAATTTGTGAAGTCAGGATAAATTCGAAGATTTAGAGATTTAAGTGGGAAACCAAAATTCCAAAATGTGAAAAAAAATTTCAATAAAATTCAAAATTTTAAATGTTTTGAAAATATTATCAGCAATTACTTATCAAATATATGTAATATGTGAATATAATCAGCAAACGATGATAAGAAGATATCAATGACTTCCTCTTTCGCATTGAATAAGTAAACATTGCAAAACATCAAATATTTCAGAAAAGTTTATTATGCAAAAATTCTGTGAGCATAAAATGATAACTGCTGCAGAGAATTTTTCATTAAAATGAAAAATTTACAGAATATTCTGTGATATCAAAAACCTCTTATCGAATTGCACAATTTTTTCCACAAAAATAAATTGATGAATTTGTGTTTTAAATTTCTAAAAAGCAAGAAATTTGATTAGGAAAATTAGAAATCCGACGAAATAGCAATTTGATGTCCAACGAAATATCAGAGAAAATCTTTGTTATTACGTCAGGGGAAGCAAGAATTGCTTAATTTATTGATTATGCTATGAAAGCTTTCTTCAAAATGATCATTCTAATCTCATATATTTCTTAACGACCATCGCGACGTATTGCAAACGTATCCTATAATTTCTTTAAAGAAACTGATGAGAATACTGAATTTTTTTTTTTTTTTTTTTTTTTTTTTAAATAAAATTTA
>JAOVVO010000960.1:0-24498 GCA_028564675.1 Onchocerca lupi | reverse complement strand
TTTTTTTTTTATAAATAAAAAAAAAATAACAATTTTTGTTTTTTTTTTTTTTTTTTTTGAGATCGATTGTATAGCTTTCCTATTAAATCAAGATGCCCTTAACATATAACTGATAAGATTGTTTTTTTTTTTTTTTTTATCTTTTTTTCATGATTGATTTCATAATCTGATCAAATGAATTGTTTGATTTATGCAGAACTTTTTTTATCTGATTCAAATTTTAAGCTTAAATTAAGATTTAATATTGGAAATTAAATTCGTTTTTTAATAGTATTAAGGTAAAATGATATTTAGGCCCAAATTGGAGCTACAATTTATTTCACAAATCTTCCTTGATGGAACTATTACCGTAGCAATATTAGGATAATTTCATTCGAATTAATTAAATTGTAGTTAATTAAAATTACTAATTAATTAAATTGTAGTTAGTTAAAATTACTAATTAAAATTACTAATTAAATTATTTTTACTTCTTTTCTGATTTTAAGCATATTTTCATTTTTTTTGTTTTTTTCAATAACATTTGAAAATAGTTTTACGATATTCTAGTTTATATTCATTTTAATGATTTCAATGATTAAATACCTAACTTTACAACATTTCGTAATTTAATTTTTTAAATTTGAATTAGTGATTAATTGAAATTTTTGCAGCTTTCTTTATAATATCTCATAATTATAGGTAAAATAATCAAATGAATTTAAAAAAAAAAAAAAAAAAACTTCCACTTTTTTTGATTTAAAATTCCAAATTAATCTAGATTTATATTTTAGACTGAAAAAATGTGAAATGTTTGCAATTTGCAGATATTTCGATTTTAATCAATAATTTACTTCTTTATAAAATTTGTGAAATTGAAATTGATAAAGTTAGATGAACATATATCAAGCTACTCATCAATAATATAACAAAATCGATTTCTTATTCATTTCAGCCTCTTTTCTTTTTTTTTTTTCTTATTTAATTTTCAACAAAATTTATCATAAGGAATATTGGTGATGGTTATCATAGTTTTATCATATCTTTTATCATATCAAAAAAAAAAATGGCGAAATTTCATTTCAAAAATTTCTCCGGTTCTGATAATGACTATATTGCTGGACAGTATTAATATTTGGAAAAAATGATTACTGGAGTAGCAAATAAATAAATTAGTAATTATTTCAACGGTGAAGAAATAATTATTGCAGTGATAATAGATATGATAATTAGTGATAGCAATTATTGCACTGATAATAAAATAAAATAAATGCAGATAGTGGATTGTAATGACAATAAATGTGATAACTGATAAGTGTCATTATGAGTTGATTAATTATGGTGATAAGAAATAAATGTATTGATTACGATAAAAATTCTAATTGATAATAGATATGATAATTATAGGCAGTAATTACTGTACTGATAATAAACAAAATGATAATTAGAGATAGTAATTATTTCACTGATAACTAAAAAAATTACAAATAGTAAGTGAATTATAACGACAATAAATGAGATAATTTTTTAGAAAGTGATAAGTGCTATCATGATGATAAATGAAGTAATTAATTTGAAGAATTAATTAATTATAGTGATAATAAACTGAATTAATGTAATTTTGTTAATTTTTAGTATTTCGAATTCTATCAGATTCTTCAAAAAAAAAAAAATCATCCTCTTCAAGGCATCCAATAAACGGACACACACACACACACACATACATATTTACCATTTTTCAAAACATCAACAACTGTTTAGAATTGAAATGAAATGAAATGAAATAAAAAAAAAAAAAAAAAAAAAAAAAAAAAAAAAAAAAAAAAAAAAAAAGAAAAAAAAAGGAAAAAAAAAAACCTTTCCAACAATCTCAACATTTTTGCTATTTTCTTTTGCTTATAATCGATTCAAAATTCTTCAAAACTTTTCATCACTTATTGATTTTATTCTTGCGAAATTTATTTCTTATCATTTGTATGAATGATTGCGATTAGCGTTTTAGTCTGAAAAGGATCATTTTCATGAATTTTTTTTCTCTCTTACGATTTTTTTTCTCTCTTATTTCTCTTTCGCATATCTTTCTTTAAAAATTACGAAAAAAGTATATAAATGCACTGAAAATCGTAATTTTTGATTACGAAAAAAGTATATAAATGCACTGAAAATCGTAATTTTTGATTACGAAAAAAGTATATATGTGCACTGAAAATCGTAATTTTTGATTACGAAAAAAGTATATAAATGCACTGAAAATCGTAATTTTTGATTACGAAAAAATCATATGAATGCATTAAAAATCGTAATTTTTGATTGTTTATAAATGCATTAAAATCTATAATAGCATGATGAAATTACAATGCTTTCTTTATTATAATTCATTGCTAATACTATGAGGCGAAAAATTCATAATATTTATTATTTATTAAATCCGATTCATAATATTAATCGTCATAATTATTATTTATTAAATAAGATTCATAATATTTATCGTAATAATTATTATTTATTAAATACGATTCATAATATTAATCGTAATAATTATTATTTATTAAATACGATTCATAATATTAATCGTCATAATTATTATTTATTAAATAAGATTCATAATATTTATCGTAATAATTATTATTTATTAAATACGATTCATAATATTAATCGTAATAATTATTATTTATTAAATACGATTCATAATATTAATCGTAATAATTATTATTTATTAAATAAGATTCATAATATTTATCGTAATAATTATTATTTATTAAATAAATAATATTTATTTATTATAGCATGTATTTATATAATAAAATTAAATTATATTTTGGTTTTGATTTTTTTGAACAAAATGTTTTTTTTTTTTTTTTTAATCATATTGATCGGCAATACATCTTTTAAATTTTATTAAATATCGAAAAAGTTGAAATGTTTAATTTTCAATGATTTTAATTTTTTAAGTTCAAGATTTTTTTTTTTTTTTTGGCAAAAATTAAACAATCTAAAATTTTCTATGAAAGATATTTGTAATAAAAAAAAAGAAAAAAAAAAAAGAAAGAAAACTGAATTAATTCAATTTTTCAAAATTCGGAAAATAGTTTTCATTCATTAAGCTAATCATTAGAACATTTTTTTTTCTTTCAAACTTATAATACTTTTAGTTTCGATAAGGAAAGAAGAGGACTTTCAGAATTGAAAAATTTAATTTAAATTATTATAACGAATGAAATTCAATCAATTACTTGAATTTTTTTTTTCATTTAAAAATTTGCATAAATAATCAAATTTACATCATTATTGATATTTAACATAAGCAAAAGTAAAAGTTATTACTATCAGAAAATTTTTAAATCTGAAATTTTTTATTCTGAAAAAAAAAAATGAACATGATTCTTGCTAAATTTCAGTTCTTTCAATAAGTTTTCTTTTAACAATTCGAATAATTCGAAATTTATTTGTAGATTTTATAATTTTTAATTAATTTGCTTTTTATTAAAAAAAAAAAAAAAAAAATGGATGAAAAAATCATGTAATTTGCTTTTTTGCACATAATTTATTTCAAATCTTAGAATCAAAATTATATCAATAAAAAATAAAATTGAGTAATAATATACTATTATTCATATTAAGTAAAAAAACATTTTTGTATATTTTCTTTTTTCTTTTTCGAACAAAAAGTTTTACTTTTTTTTTTGAATGCCAAATTTTGAAATGTAATTTTTTGTTTTAAATTTTCATTTTAAACAAATTCATTTTATAACAATTGTTAGATAGAAAAGGAATTTTATGATTTAATTCAATTTATTGAATTTTCAAATTTTTTCATGTCATTTTAGCTTACTAAACATGTCATATTTTAGTCGCGATTTCTAAATCGAATTTTAGATAAATTCATCGAAAACTATCCCAAAAATCCTCTCCTTATAGATCATGAATGCTTTTAAAATTTTCAATTTTTTAAAAATTCATCTTTCCTTCTTTTTTTTTTTTTTTTTTTTTTTTTTTTTTTTTTTTTTTTTTTTTTTTTGTATAATTTAATTCATCCAAAAAAACAATCCAACAAATTCATTGAAAAATGAAAAAAAAAAATCAAAATAACTTCTTAATTTGCATATTTTCGTTCATTTTTAAGCAGAAAATAGCTATTTTGAGACAAAATTTAGGTAAAATATCTGTTTTATAAATAAATTATTCAAGTAGATATTGATTAAATAACAATTGATAATTAGAAAGTATTTCTTTTTCGAAATTTTAAATTATTTATAAAAAAAAAAAAAAAAAAAAATTAGCTGGATTATTAGTAAATGATAAGCAGTGAGAAAAAAAAAAGAATTTTTTTGAAAATTTTGCAGAAAAAAAAAAAAAACGAGAATTAAGAAAAGGAAAATTGCATTGTCATATTTTTTTTCCAGCTTGCTAAATTTCAATAAAAATTATCAATTTCACTTTTTCTTATCATAAGCCTTTTTTTTTCTTTAATTTTCTGTTAGAAATTGTAAGAATCAAAATTATTTATTGATTTTTTTTTTTTTTTTTGAAAAAATATGATTCCAAAATTTATGGTTTTTGCAAAAAAAAAGAAAACAAAACATAAAATAGTTTTCTTTTAAAAAAATTTCAAGCAAAACTTGAAAAACATGAATGATATATCCTAGTAATTTTCAAGAAAATGAAATAGAAATTGATTTTCATTCAAAATTATTAAAAAGAATAGGAATTAATTATCGAAAAACAGTTTAAAATTTTTCTAACAGATTTTTGTAAAATTCAAAAGTCATTTTTATCTAAGATTTTCAATTTTTCCAAAAAATTCATGAATTTCGATCTATCAAAACAGCTAGTAAAACTACAAAATACTGATTTTTATACTACCAATGTGTTTGTAGTAATCAAATAACACTAATAGAAATTAATTATCGAATAATTTACTTTTTGAACAAATTCATTTTTCAAATTTTACGAACAAATTCATTCATTTCTCAGAAAAGCGATTTATTACAATATATCTCATCTTCAACTTTTTTTTAAAAATTCTTTTAAATTTAAGATATTTCATATATCTATTTGATTATTGCATTTCCATTTATGTTTATGAAAAATTTTAAAATTTTGTCATTTTCACAGTGAAATTAAAAAATCGAAAAATTATTTGTTAATTTGAAAAGAAAAAAAAAATGATTTCAACATTCATTTTTCTTACAAAAAAAAAAAGAAAAAAAAAAAGAAACTTTTTTTTTGCAAAAATGATAAATTTTGAAAATAAAAATTTTTTTATTTTTTTTTTTTTTTTTTTTTTTTTTTACAATTTCTTTGATATATTAATAGGAGATTACGAACAGACACTTTCTGGAATATATATATATATATTTTCGACAATTTTCCTTTGCCTTTTCTTACAATACAACTTATTTTTGCTTTTAAATCAATAATTTTTTTTTTTTTTTTTTATGTTTCTTTCCTATTTTATTCTAATTTTATTACAATATTTCATTCATTTAGGTGAAATTTCAGTTTTTTTTTTTTATTTTTGTAAAATTATTTTAAAAAATTTATTTTTCGATAAATTTTAATTAAAATTCAAAATTATCTTATCTGCATATGTTAAATATTTCATTTTTTAATAATATAATGAAGTTGTTTTTTTTTTTTCATTTTTTAATTTTTGGAATATTTTGATTAATTTTTTTTATAATTTGATCAGATAAAATATGAGAAATGTATAATTTAGTTCAAAGTTTGCATAACAAATCATTTTTTTTTTTTTTTTTTTTTTTGCTAAATTCAAATTATTCAAGAATTGAAGGATGAAAAGTAAGAAAATGAAGAAATCGGTATTGATGAAAAGTTTTATGATAAATGTTAATGAATCATTTTTGGTAAAAAAAAAATCAATTTTTTGAATCAATTAACTAAATCATTTTAAAAAAAAAAAAAAGAAAATTATCACTAATTCATTTAAAATAATCATTATCAATATCTAAATCCATTTAATCATTATCAATATCAATTCCATTCATCATTTATCACAATCATTTCTTATCTAACAACTTCTTCGTGCTTGATTGATTGAAAGTATCAGCTGTTTTACTTATCAGTCATTTCAAGAATTTTTGCAAAACTTTTTTTTTTTTTTTTTCTTTGAAACATTACGCACTAATTTTACGTCATTATTTAATGCTTAAATAAGAAAAAAAAAAAAAAAAAAGGAGAAAAAAAAACGAAAAAATCAATAAAATGCTTTTCTGGTGATTTCTTCTCAACATAGCATTCGAAATTTATAATTTGAAAACAACTATTCAATTTTTTTTTTTTTTTTTAATTTTCTCTTTCTTAAAATATTTTTTGAAACTTAAAAACATTTTGCGTAATGCGATTTTGTCTGCGAATAGAAATCGCAAATAATCCATTTTTCTCTTTTGTCAAATATCTAATAATTTATTATTTTTTTTTTTTTTTTGTAGCATGAAATTTAAAATTCGAAATTAATTTTTTTTCTTTTCAACATCAAAATAAAAAGTTATCATTTTTGATTGGATATTTGAATAAAGTAAAATTTATCTGCTTCTCTTGAACTATTTTACAACAAGACAAGAATTGGAATTCAATTTAAATTCGAATAATAAAATTAAATATTAATTGATGCATTATCATATTTTTCATTCCCTATCTGTTAATGCTATTTCTGAAATTCCATTTCAATTTCTTAGTATATCATTCAATTTTTTTTTTTTTTTTTTTGTAATTGTTTGATTTGAAAATTTTTTTTTAATATAAAATAAAAAAAAGGGGGAAAAAAACAGATTATTCAAGTATTAGAAATTTTATGATAATTTTGTAAATTAATTAAATGGCTTGTTTTTGTCGAGAAAAAGAATACTAAATGTTAAATTATGATAGATAGTTGATAATTGTTTTTTGATTTTAGCAGCAATAAAAAAATTATCATTTCTAATTTCGATTTTAATTCAATTTTTTTATTTCAAATATTTTCAAGTATATATTAATTTGAGGAAACATTTTCAAATTTTAATAAATAATAATCTTTTGATCGAAATGCTTCGTGATATTAAGTAAAATTAAGTAATCATCTCCTCATGCTCTAAAAAAACTTTTTTTTTCCTTTTTCTTTCCATTTTTAATTCATTAGTTATTCTTAATTAATAATTAAGATTTATTGGGCATTATTTGTAATATTAATTTTTTTTAAATTATTTTTTGAGAAATAGATTTATTCAAATACTGAAAATTTTCTAAAATAGAACATGTGCTGTCAAATAATTTCATTTCAAAGATCATAAATCATCATAAAAAAAAAAAAAAAAAAAAATAAGCAGTAATGTAATTCTAGAAAGTTATCATAACTATCAGAAATATCATACAACTTGGATTTTCTGAGATATTGTCGCCTATTATTTATACTTAAAATCATTAGGAAGGATTTTAAATTCTTTAAAATTTAATTAGTCAATTTGAAAAATTTGAAAAAATTTGGGAAATTTCTTGTAAATTATCATAATAGAAACAAAAAAAAATATATAAATATAAAAATTCCTTCCTCATTAAAAAAAAGAAAAACCCAAGTGATTTAATTTATATGAAATTAATGAATATTAAATATTTATCAAATTAAATTAATGAATATTTATTATTTATAATTAAGGCAAAAAAAAAAAAAAAATTCATTGAATAATCAAAAGTTCTGGTTTTCCATACTTTGTAAATTTTCATATTTGTTTCAAAAAAAAAAAAAAAAAAGAAAAAAAAGAAAAGGAAAAAGTTTTTTGAAAAATTTGATTAAATTATATTCCGACAACAAAAAATTCAATCTCCAATTTCAATTTTTCTTCTAAAATACAGATTTTAAACGAAAAACTTGATAAAATTTACAATTCAATCCTTTCAACTCATTCATTCATCCGTTCAATTTCATCACATTTAATTTCCGTTTTCCAAACCGGAAATCATTTTTCCAATCAACATTTTTCATCATTCCATCATTTTTCTCATTTTTTTCAGGTCCAAACAATCGGAATAAAACTGTAAATACAGACAAATGTTAAAAAAAAAAAAAATCTTTGAAATGATGAAATCATGATTTTCATCAAAATTTCCGGCTTTTTCATTTATTTACAAAAAAAAAAAAAAAAAAAAAGGAAAAAATATTTTTGAAATGATGATTTTCATCAAAATTTCCGGCTTTTTCATTTATTTACAAAAATAAAAAAAAAAAGAAAAAAAAAACAAAATCAAAAATTCTCGTCATTTTTTTTTCTTTTCACTAAATTGTTATCATGATTGGAATGTGAAAAATTTGCATTTTACAATAAAAACGAAAAAAAAAAGGCAAAAATTTTTTCATTAAAGATAAGTCGAAAAAAATATTTTGAATCATCTTTTAATTTTTTTTCTTTTTAGCCTCGATTTTCTTTTTTTTTTTTTTTTTTTTTTTGGAAAACAATGATGTTTCAAATATTTTTTTTCACTTTTTCATTTCAATTCGATATTTAAATTCGATTAATTACAAGCATGCATTTTAAGGTTGATAATAATATAATTTATCAATCAAATATTCATTTTGAATATAACTTTTAGTACTTTACATTGAGCCTAATTGCGCTTTACTTTTATAATTATTTATTAGTAATAATTAAATTACATATTTTATTTATAATCATACAAAATCTTTGAAATCTATTACTGCATTAATGATTAATCTTATATTCCTGAATATTTTAAGTTTTCAATTATTGTCTTAAAATAATTTATTTCTCTTGAGAATTTAAGAATTCATCTGTTCGTTTGAAATTCATGCTTTTATTCAAAAAAAAAAAAAAAAAAAAAATGCAAAAAGTTGCGAAAAAAAAAGTTTTCTCGTATAAGCTTGATAAATTATCACAAAAAACAAAGTAAACATTTGATAAATTACAAGCAATATTGAATGAAATAAGTTGTAGGAAATTTGAAATTTTTTTTTTCATAAAGATTTAAATTTTCATTCATTAATTAATTAAAGCAATTAATAACTGATAATTAATCGCAAAAGAGATTCTTTAAATGATTATTCAAATAAATGCAAATTGATCGCCCAGGTTGAAATACTTAATGAATTTCAAATTTTCAATAAAAAAATTTCATTTTCTTTTTTAAACATGAAACGACAAACTTTCTTTCGCAAGAACATTTTTTCCCTTTCTTTTTTTCGTTTCATTTTTTTCTTTTTTTTTTTTTTTTTTTTTTTTTTTTTTTTTTTTTTTGAGTGAAAATCAGATGATATATTTTTCGTCATTTTTTTGAATTCAAATTTACATAAAATCAATTTAAATTGAATTGAAGTAGAAAATTTTCCGATTTTGACGCCTCGATGATGCTTAAAAAAATGAATAAACTTTTAAAATTGAATTTTGATGAAAATTCGGCAAATTTTGAAATGATGTAATTTTGTTGTATGTTTAATCTGAGAAAACAAATTTATCTGAATAGATATCATGATAATGATAATTTGTTTTAACCATCTTTTTTTTTTTTAGCATTTTTGAATTTTTTTTTTTTTGGAAAAATGGCTGTTAAAACTGAAAAATTGTTAAATTTAATTATCATTGAAAAATTCATTAATAAGTCATATATAATTAAAAAGAGAAAGATTTATTCAAATTCATACAAAACTATTTTACAGGAACTTCAAAAAAAAAAAAAAAAAGAAAAAATGAAATTAATGTAATTTTAATAAAAAGAAATGTTAAAAGTTTTTTGGAAAAAAAACTTTTCTTTGCGAGAATTTTTGTTCAGAAAGCTTTAAGGAACAATTTGTTGTAATTTATTTACATTTTCTTAAATCATTGAAATCATTTTAAGTTAATTTTTTTCAATTTTTTAATTATTTTCTAATTTTCTCAGCTATTTCGTTTAATTTATGAAAATGACGCTTAATTAACAATTTATTTTGTTGACATTTTTATCTTTTGAAAATTATCATGTGAAATGTTTCATTCTATCTTTTTTTATTTTTATTTTCATCTTTTGAAATTATAGAATTTTTTTTAATTTTTTAGAGATTATAAAATGAAAGTGAAAAATAAGATTGTGGCTAATTAATTTATCAATTTATCAGCAAGGCACAAAGAAAAAAAAGAGCCTAGTCAAACGAATTGAAACGAGGACATACTGTCGTTTATTTGCTAGATAAATATTTGCTAGGTAAATATTAGATAAATACTAGGTAAATAAGAGAATTGATAGAGAAGTACAGTGTAATAAAAAATTACTTAATTCCGGTTATATTCAAGTAAATACCGGCAAATATGTTACTTTTTTCGGTTCTCGAAATTTGCTCTCTCGAATTCGATTGGTTTGAAAATATCGATTAAAGCAAGTATTCAATTAAAATTTCCTGAATTTTATCAAAAAATTTCATTAAAATAATACATTTTACATCAATTAGGTGTAATAAATTATCGACACAGAAAAGTGTACAATAATTAGAAATGAAAGTTATCTAGCAAAATTTAATTCAAGACTTTCAAATTCCAATTCCAATATTTTTAAAATATTCAAGTGCTGTCGGATAGAATAAATTTTTTAAAACACTGCAAAATTTTCTGACCTAATAAAAAACATACTTTCTATCTTATCTTTAAATTATTTTTAAAAAAAATGAAAAAATTTTTTCTTATCATAAATCATTTTGCATGTGTGATAATTTTATTCATTTCATTAATGATTTCATTTAATTTTTTTTTTTTTTTTGTATTATGCTTAGCTATTAATTAAATTATATTTTTATTAATTAGTCAATCATTTAATTAATAGTGCAGAAATAATTTGAAATGAATTTAAAGAAAAAAGAATTTATTTATTCTATTAGATTTTTTTTATTTTATTTTCATATTTTGCAGAAATTTTTTAATGCAAATTTTACTGATTACTTATCAATTATACTGATATTGTTATATCATTTGTTTTTTATCTTGTCTAATTTCTTTCCTGAAATTTAAATAAAAATAATAAATTTCAAGTTTTTAGAAATAAATGATTCATACAACACTAATTATCATTATTATTTTTATCATAAATTTCTTGTGCTAGTGATATGCGAAGGATGATATTTTGTGATAATCATAAGTGCTAAAACAGATTAAATAGTAAGATTGAGATTTAGTTAATCAAAATTTTCCATTTTTTTGCAAAATATTTTCTCAACTTATCATATTTTTAGAGTTATCAGCTTTTATCATTATGAACTAAAATCTGAACCAAATATATTCCTCTCATTATTAAAATAATTGTTAATTAATTTATCAATTGAAAATAATATAAGCCTTTTTTTCTCATTTAATTTTAATTGATTTCCAATTTATTCCAATATTTAACAAAAATTATTTCACTAGTCAATCTTTCATTTACTGAAATAAGAAAAGGCTCTAAAATGCTCAATGTTTTAAATGTAATTGCTAAACGTAACAATACCGAAAATAATAATAAAATATAATTAAAACGTTTATTTTTTAATTTTTTTAAAATTTTTACATAAATATGTTACGAACAATAATTATCACGTAAAGATAAGTGATACGTGATACGTGACACATATATATATATACACGTAAATAGGATATAGGATATTAGTTTATGAGAGATATGAATTTGCCATTAAATTTGAAAAAATATTCAATAAAATTTAAATTTGAAAAAAATATATTCAATTTTAAATTTGAAAAAATATTCAATTTTAAAGAAATGAAAAATTTTTTCCTCTTTTTTCTTTCTTTCTTTTTTTTTTTTTATTTAAGATTAAATCAGTTATATTTTAAAATTTTCACCTATTTTTGTGTCAAAAATATGAAAATGATAAAATCATAGAAATATGATAATGAAATGTTCATTTTTTTAAATAGTTTTGTATGAAAAATTCAAATATATAAAAAATATTAATTTTTTTGATAAAAAAAATTATATTTCAAAAATTTGATATTTTTAGGATTTATATTCTTACATTTTTTTTTTTTGTCGATATTATTCTCTAATTTCTTCGTTTTTCAATGACTTAAAAAAAAAGAAATTTAAAAAGAAAATTTAATTCTATATAAATTCTTCTAAATTTTGTCTTTTTAAAATATCCTAGCTATAATAAAAAAAAAAAATTATCAATTAAAACAGATTTAATTAAATGTTTTAATTAATAGTATCATTTATCGTAATTTTTTGTTTTACCTTAATTATTTCCATAATTTTTCCATTTTGTCTTTGTAAAAAAATAATAAAAACTAATGAAATGAGTAAATAAATATAGAAATAGAAATAGAATAGATAAATTATACCAGTTATTGATAAAAAGAAAGAGAGAGAGAGAGAGAGAGAGAAAAAAAGAAAAGAAAATTTTAAAATTTTTGTTGAAAAATTGTTTAACAATCTATATGATTAAATTTTTCACTTGAAGTGGATTTATGGAAAAATAAAAAAACCTGTAATAGACAGGTTTTTTTTTAAAAATTTCATTTTTCGTTTTTTTTTTTTTTTTTGTTTTCTGCAAATCTTCAATTTTTTCAAAAAAAAAAAACTTTCCTAATCTTTTGCTTTCTTTCTTGAGCTTTTTTCACTTATCAATGCATTTTCATTTTTTTACAAATTCAATTTTTGTCTAATAATTTTAAAATCGAAAAAAAAAAAAGTTTCTCATCTAATAAATGCCAAAATTACAAAGATTGTAATATTTTAGCGTAAAAATTATGATAAAAAAGAGAGAAAGAAAAAGGACAAAAAAAAAATGATAAAGTTGAAAGAAAAAAAAAAAAGAAACAATCTTTTTTTAATTTTCCCAATATCTCTTATCATTTATCTCAATATCTCTTATCATTTATCTCGATATCTCTTATCATTTATCTCGATATCTCTTATCATTTATTCTGGGAAAGAAGAACAGTTTTTCTTCTCTTCTTTCCTTTTTTTTTTTTCTATTGATACTTTTGAAATTATTTTTAAAAAAATTCAATCTTTTTTTTTTTTTTTTTTGCCCATCTATCTGACATTTCCTCGAAACTGTAAAAATCACAGCAGGAAACATTTTTTTTTTTGGGAGGAAAAAAAGAAAAATGGAAGAATGAATTAACCATCGATATTTGATGGCACACTTGTACATTACAATTTTTCCATCAAACAATCATTAAAAGTAAACTATAAAATTTTTTTTTTTTTTTCAAATTTAAAACTTGAAAATTTCACTCATTTTTTTTTTCTTTACTTCCTTTTCATTTTTTGTCTATTTATTGTGATATGATTTTGTCACCTTATAATATTTCTTATCAATTTTGCGAAATTTTTCAAAAATTTGACAATTGAAAAATTTTGTTAAAAATATTGAAATATATGGAAAATTTCGAATAATTTTATTTTGGTTGATTAAATTTTGAAAAATTTTATTTTTGCTGTATTTTTCTTCCGCTTTTTTTTTTTTGCAATTTTTATCTTAATTTTATTTCAATGATTTTTTCATCTTTATTTTCGTTTTTTTTTTTTTCACCTTCTATAAATCATTGATTCAATAAAATCAAACGATCCAAACGAATTTATTTATTACTAACCTAGAAAAATTCATTACAAAATTTAATAAATTAACTTTTTTTTTTGATATTTATTAATGAAAATTTCTTTTTTAAAAAGTTTCACTTCATATATTGTTCAATATGATCACAATGTTATCAATGTTATCATCACTGTTATCAATTAATAATAACATCAAATTTAAAAACCAAAGCAAACTGTTTCATTCATTTGTAAAATTATCTCTTAAAACTGATTAATTAAAACGAAATAATTGAATGATTCGAAAAATTTGTCAAATTATTATCCTAAAGAAAATTAAAAAAAAAAAAAAGAATATTGCAAACTTACCAATAAATTTAAATTTAACAAAAAAAAAAAAAAAAATGAAACAGAAATGGAAAATTTAGAAAGTTAATTTAATAATTTTTAAACTTTCTAATCGTAAGAAATTAGAAAAAAAAAAACATCGTAATTGAAATACTAAATTGAAATACAAATGAAACAATGAAAAGATGAAAATATTGTAAAAATGACAATTTATCAAATTTATTTTTGCATTTATATATATATATATATATATAATGATATTGCATCAAATTTTACCATTTAAAGAATTTAAGTAATTAATTAATTATTCATTTATCTGATTTTATTGGTGATCAATTTTATCATTCAATTTTTTTTAATAATATTCTGTAATTTATTATACAAATACTTCATTAATTGGGAAATTTTCAAATGCTGATTTTTGCTCAAAATTATAAAAATTTTCATTTTAATGATTGATAAAACAATTTTTAATTCATAATATATTTTTATTTTCAAGTTTTTATGTACCTCTGAATACATCGAAAATGATTTTTTTAAAAATATTCCTAGCTTTCTTTTTTTTTTTTTTTTGTATTATAGAAGAAAAAACAGGAAATTTGAAGATTCAATTTTTTTTTTATTCCAAAAAATTAACATATCAAAAAATAAGGAAAAAAAAAGAAAAAAATTCAACAATTTCAAAATATCAAAAAAATTGAACAAATTTTCAGCAAATTTAAAAGTATAAACACTTGAAAAAAATTTGAAAAATTGCGAATAATTTAATTTCAATTTAATGACATAAATAATTTTTTTTGAATCATAAAATCTAAACGAACAAAAAATTTAAATTCATGAAAAAAAAAAAAACAAAAAATCTCTGCTCCTTTTTTTCCATTCCTTACATTTCAAGTATGTTTATACTACTGTAACCTACTGTAATAAATTTAACTGTAACAAATAAAATTTCAATAATAACAAAAAAAAAAAAAAACGATAGAAACTTGAAATTTTAAATTCTAGAAAAAAAAAAAAAAAAACAAAATCATTTCTATCTCCTCCTATTTTTCTAAATTTATTATTTTTCCTTCTAATTCCTTCACCATTTCCTCCTCCTCCTTCTCCTCCTCCTCCTCCTCCTTCTCCTTCTCCTCCATCTTCTATAACCAAAAATTTTGCTGTAATGTATATAAATTTTATAAAAAATTAGTTTTAAAAAAATTTAAAAAAAAAAAAAAAAAAGGAGAAAATGAATCATTGACAAATTTTTTTATTACTATTTATGTATGTATAGATGTATATATGTATGTGAATGTATGTTATTTATATGAGAAACGAATTTCAAACAACGATAATCATCATCATTATCATTATTATCATCATCATCATCATCATCATCATCATCATCATCAGCATCATCATCATTATCATCAAAACGAAATCAGGAATTGATAGTTTTGATTGTCGAAATATATATAAATATATTCCATTTAATCATCATCATCATCTACATCATTTGAAACGTTTCTTCTAAATCATTCATTTGATTGCTTTTAAAAAAAAAAAAAAAAATATATCTGACAAAAATTTTCAATAAAAGCACAAAAATTAAATGAATGATAAAATTTGATATCATCAATAATTATGAATATCAAACAATTTTATCAATTTTATCGCCTAGCTATTATTATTATTATTATTATTATTCAATTATTTTTTACTACTTCTACTGTATTTTTATCACAACTACCAGTTGTAAGTGCTATAATTGATAATAATGATACGGAATATTATCAAGAGCAACATTCAACTGATAATTTATTCATTCTTGATAACTTATCAACGGTATGCTCCGAGAATTGTCCTAGTTTTTGTCCAAATCCTAATTTATTAAATTGTTCCGAATTAGCATCAGATCCATGTGAATGTTGTACAGTTTGTGTACAACAACGAGGTGAATTATGTGGTCCTGGAATTGGTACTTGTCGTTCGACAAATTTTTGTCAACCAAAATTGAATCAAATTAGCATTGGTATTTGTAGTGGTAAGTTAATTTATTTCAGAAATTTTTATCGATAATTTTGATAAGTTTCTCTTTTTTTTTTCTTTTTATTTTAGAAATTTTTTGGTTTTTTTTTTTTTTTTTTTTTTTTTTTTTTTTTTTTTTTTGTTCTTCTAAATACAATCTATTCAATTTTAATTAAATAAATTGTTGAAAACTTTTTTTAGGCTTGCAAATTTTCGTAAAATTAAAATTTTTAATTGAACATTTGCAAATTTAAGTTCATCAGTTTTCATGTTTAATTTTTGATTTTTTTTTTCTTTTCTTCATTTAAAATGGATACTTTTTCATTTGAAATTTAAATTACAATCATTAAGTTCGGAAAAAATTTATTTTCAAAATTTATAATATTAAATTTTTTGATAAAAATTTTTGAAGCAATTTAGTCATACAAAAAAAAAAAAAAAATCACTTATTTTCTTAATTTATCATCTTTTGCTTCATTATTCCTATCATTATTCAGCATTAGCAGTAATTCAACTTTATCAATTCAATTAAATTCGGTTATTATCAGTTTTGGTGATAAATTAAAATTAAAACTAAGCAAAAGTTATCGATAAGAAATGAAAATTGTTTAAAAAAATTTCAAAATTTCCTGCCATATATGTATATATTTTTTTTTTGCTAAAATTCAAATGAATAAAATTAGTTTCATTATTTTAAATTATTAAATTTAATGATAAAAATATTTTGATATCATTAATCATATATTATTTCATTTATTATGCAATAAGAG
Source organism: Onchocerca lupi (assembly GCA_028564675.1). NCBI lineage: Eukaryota > Metazoa > Nematoda > Chromadorea > Rhabditida > Onchocercidae > Onchocerca > Onchocerca lupi. The sequence goes on along the minus strand of JAOVVO010000960.1, from coordinate 7,885 downwards.
AAAGTTATTTGAAAGAAATGTTTGGAAAAAAAAGCAAAAAAATGATAGATTAAATTAATGAAATAAAATATTATTCTTGTTTAGGAAAAAATATCCATATTAATGATAAGAGTATTGATATCATTGCTAGATAACTATATTATTATAATGATAATGATATGATAATGGATTAAAAATGAAATAATGATCTAACAGATGATAATGATATGATTGTTATTTACAATGATAGAGCTAAATCAACAGAATAATAGTAATATATTATCCTGGATAATCATATCATTATCTAGCAATTGATAATGATATGATTATCTAGCAATTGATAATGATATGATTATCTAGCAATTGATAATGATATGATTATCTAGCAATTGATAATGATATGATTATCTAGCAATTGATAATGATATGATTATCTAGCAATTGATAATGATATGATTATCTAGCGGAACAAAAAATATCCAGTATAAAGCTATGATTGAAACAATATATTATAAAAATAATAATTTATATTACATGCAAATTGCAGAAATATAATATAAAATAAAAAATTTTTTTTCAATTAAAAATAAAAAAATAAGCGAAATATTTGTTTAAAAAAACTTTTTATATTATAATAACAATACATATTTGCTTAAAAGTCTTTTTTTTTTTTCGCAAAAAACAATAATCTTAAAAATTTTTCTTTTTTAAATATTTTCTTTTTCTGTTAAAATTATCAATATGCTAATATTAATTAAAATTATGATAAAAGCATTTTCAATCTCGCCTAGTAATATACTGATAATTAATTAAAATATAAATTAAGGCTATTTTTATTATCAAATTTTCTCATGAATTTTTTAATTACTTTATTTTTGGTCATAATTTTATGACTTATCAATTTTATATAGTTTCAAAATGATAAAATATTTCGATTGTTTAATTTGTTATCATCAATGAAATTAATCAAATAATGTTTATTGAATTATTCATTTTATTCATTTCTAATTCCAAAAAATAATCACTTGATAAAATATCATCAATAAAAATTAACAAATTATTTATTTTTAAAATAAATCCATCTTTTTTCCTCTTTTTTTTTTTTTTTTTCGTCTTCCTCATTTTTAAATTCAACATTACAATAATTAACAAATGAAAACATCAATTTGAGGGCAAAAATTTTTGACAAATTAATTCGTTGCCTTGTATACTCTTCTCTCAAAAATCATTTTGCAACATTTCAAATTTACTATGCAAATACAAATTGTCATTCTTCGTTTTTTGCAAATTTTCATTTTTCTTTTTTTTTTTTTTTTGACGAATTCAAAAAAGTGTTCATCGTGATTTAAAAGATTGTCGGAATGAATGAAAACTCCAAATTGATTTTCATCTTCATTTAAAACTTTGATTTGTAAGGAGAAGAAAAAAAAAAAAAAAAAGAAAAAAGAAAAAAGAAGAAGAAAGACGTCAAAAAATGAGAGAAAAATAAATAAAAATTGGTTTAAATATTTGATGTAAAAAGAAAGTGGATAAATAAAATTTACCTTCCTGTTCGTTTCCTCTAAGTAAATAAAGAAAAATTAAAAATAAAGCTAAATTTTTTTTTTCGCAGCTATCATTTCATACGAACACAAACAAGAATTGCCCACTTTTCTCGCCAAACCTTTTTTTTTTTTTCTTTTTTAATTTCCTAAACTAATAAAAAAAAAATTTTTGGAAATAAATTTAAAAAGGATTTAATTTAGGTATGTACATTGATTAGATCAAATTAATTATTGATTGAATTAGTAAAAGAAAATTAAATTGACACAATTTTAATATTTTAATACTTGAAGTAGTTTAGTTAAATTAAATTTATCAAATTGCTCATAAAAGTTTGTTTTTTTACTATGTCATCAAATTCTTCTCGAACTTATTTAATATGCTAAAAAAAAAAAAAAAAAAAAAAACAAAAAGTGGAAAAAAAAAGATTAACATGATAAAATTAATCAATTTTACTTATTCTTAATGAAATAGAGATTTTATTCCATTTTTCAATCCTAATTTTATCTATTTCTTCATTTTCTTGACATGACAATGAAAAAATAATTTGAAAATTTCGATCAATTTTAATAAATATCATTGAACTTAATATATTATTACTTAATTACAAATCTTCATTCTCTTCAAATATACACAAATATACTGTATATCTTCCACTTTCTTCTGATATATTTTTGAAACAATTATTGTAGCATTCATGAATTCGATTTATAATATTCAATTTGCAAGAAAAGTTAGAAATTAATTGTAGTATAATTTAGATTTGAATAAAAAAAAAAATAAATCAATAAAATGATTTATTTCTTGCTTCTTCAATTTTTCCTTTTTTTTTTTTTTTTTTTTTTCGGATAATTTCCACTTTGCGAAACATTTTTAAAAGAATAGCTTTGAAAAAGAAAAAATGCATTATGAAATTTTTTTGCATCAATAAAATTTGTTTGTTTTATGGCAGATTTATTGAATATTAGCTTAAAATGCATATTCATTTCATCTCTCGTCGTTTTCATTTTTAAACATCATTTCATCAATCTTTTGAAATTTTCCATTCAATCAGCAAAAATAAATGGAAAGATTTTTTTGCGAGAAAAGCGGAAATTTCTTTCTTTTTGTTTCCATTGATTTTTTTTTTTTGTTCAAATCAATCAATAATGCCGCATTTTAACATTTATGCTAACTAATTGATTGTAAAAAAAAAAAAAAAAAGGAAAGTTTTAATTACTCAAAAATCGCTTTTCTCACAATTTCACGCTTGAAACAATTTAATTCATGCAATATTGCTTCTTTTTTTTTTTTTTTTTTTTGAAAAAATTGAAAAGAAAACGAAAGATAATGCACATTTTTTTTTTCATTTCTTATTAAAAATCTCAAGCTAAATGAATAATGCTAACTGAAAATGCTTTTTGTTTGAAGCATCCAAGCTACTTTACTACTTTACAAATTTAGTAGCAAATATTACCATTTGTTGAAAGTTTTTTCTTTTTTTTTTTTGTTTTTTACTCAAAAAATATTTCTTTTACATTTTTATGAACTTTTTTTTTTTATCCCATTTTCATTCCATATTTCTCTTTTTATACAATTTTCGCTTGCTCTTTAAAAAATCCATTTATCCAGCTTAAGCTAATTTCGCTAGAAATTCAATCTGTAATATTTGTTATCTTTTCAAATTCTATCGTTCTTATTCTATCATTACTCAATGCTTTAAAAATTATCTTACTAAAAAATAAGCATTTGCTAAATTAAGTAATTAAATTTCAAAATCAATTTTAAAAAAAGAAGTAAGAATTTACATATTCTGACCTATAGATCAATCGCCTGAATTTTGATTTTGGAGCGAAAGATCAATCGAACTATCTAGTAGCTAGTTCCATCTGAATTTCTCTCAAGATATCTTGAGTAGGTAAGTAATGAAGCTGTTATGTTCGATAAAACTTTTGATTGGAAAAATTGTGGGACGAAATATTTTCAATGTTTTTTCAAATTTTTCAATGAATATAACATTTTGCTTGCTTGAATGAAGCATAGACATTGAATGTGTGCTCCATTGTGGAGGATCATTTTTGATGAGTAAAATTAGCACTGTAAGATGAAACAGATGTTAATATTTTTTATTTCAAATGAAATGAATTTTTGAAACATTTTATGGTTACATTTAAATAATATAATGAATGTTTGTAAACAACATCAGATAATGGCATAAGAGATATGATAATATTGTAATTTAAGATTTTCCATTATATTATTCAAAGTATTATTTCATAAATAATATAACAATAGCAGTATAATATATAGTCTTTTTTCTTCAATTTTTTTTAATGAAAAATCATAATAAAAATTTTCAAAAATTTATTTAGTATTTAGTTTTCTTAATGAATAGCAAAATATGATGGTGGGTGAATGATAGCTAGGACAAGTTAAATAAAACAAAATTAGACAAATTTTAGGATAATTTACTACTTTTTTTTTTCAAACTTGAAATTTAAAATTCGACATTCATAATTTATACATTTATTACTAATTCGTTAAATTTTATATTTTATTGAAATTTTCATGTTATTTTATGTAATTTTAATGATACCATTACTATTCTTAAAAGAATACACTATAAAATCAATATTATTAAATTTGCCACATCAAATATCATATCAGATATTATTTTTTTATCAAAGCTATTAAATTGACACCAATAAATACTCAAATATTCACTTTTTTTTTTTTTTTTTTTATTATTCCAAGACCTATTAGTTCCAAAATTTTGTTAATTTTTTGTTAAAAATTCATCCTATTAATGCAGTAATGCTCCAAAAATGATTGTTCCTTAATCTGTACAAATGTAATTTTTCTTTTTTTTTTTCATTCCCAAAATGCATTCATTTATTGCAAATTCTTTCAATACTTTATTTACGTCTTTTCGTTCAAAAAAAAAAAGAGAAGAGGAATTTTTCTCTTTTCCTGAACGAACTAATTAGTCGAAAGGAGCTAAAAATAAGGAATCTTTCCTTTTAATCGTTTTGTTTTTTTTTTTTTCTTTCATACATTTTGATGATTTTATTGACACAAAAGAAGTCGATTTTTTTGCTTTACTCTTAATGGAAAATTAAAAACCTATAAATTTATTTTGTAAGGAAATAATATTTTCTTTTTTCCTTATAAAATCCAAAATTTTGTATATTTATCTGCTTAATATAAAAATTTTGCGCTTATCTTCTTTTCCCTTTCTTTTTTTTCTTAATTTAGAGAAAAACAAAAAAAAAAAAACTTCGCACAGTACAATTATTTACTTTTTATTTACATATTCAATCTATATTGACGTTATCAATGATTTGATCTGTTCAAAAAGTTAATTATGATGTATAAATTAAATTTATGATATTTCATTATTGTTTTTTTTTTTTTGGAAATTGGAAATTTTCAATTTTATGATTTTGATCTATTTTATTGGCAGAGACAGAAAAAATTTTGCTAGCAAAATGATAGATGTAAATAAAGGATGGTTGAAATTTGTTTCATTTATTTGCAAATTTTTTTCAAAAGTGAATTTTATATGTTACTTGCAAATGATGTATACGAATTTGCACTAAAATGATTAATTTATGCATTTAATAGTTTCTTTTTTTTTTTTTTTTTTTTATAATCATTACAATAATTTCTATTTGAGAAATTTTTCAATTATTAAAATGTTTTAAATAAAATTTTTTCTTTTCGATCCTAATTTAATCATAATTAATGAATTGTTTACGGAAATAATAAATTATCCTTATATGCTAAATTCATTCATTACATCATGAAATATGTAAATTTTGTGCAAACATAGATTAAAAGATATAAAATTTAATGAATAAGAAATTGAATGTATCAATTAGTGAATTTTTGTAATGAAAAAATTTTTTTATATTACTATTTAGCAAATAATTTACAAATAATTCAACTCAAATTCAAAAATTAGCTAACTAATCAATGTATGTTGTTGCATTACATGAATAAATATATCTATATATATATATATATATATCAAAGATATCAAATAAAAATATATCAAAAAAAAATTTCAACCAATTCATTTATGTGTCAAAATTTTTGAAATACCAAAAAAGAAAAGTAACAAAAAAAAAAAAAAAAAAAGAGGGAAAGAAAAGTAAGGCTAAACAAAAACAAAACAAAATAAAATAAAATAAAACACAATTGAAATGCAATCAGTTTTTTTTTTTTTTTTTTTTCATTTATCAATGTAAGAAAATTGTATGAATACCATAATATATTTATGGAATTTCAACAATCTTCATTGTTAATTTGCCATCAAAATAGGCTCGAATAGAAAAAATGTGAAAGTAGAAAGAATGAAGGAAGGAAGAAATAAAAAAAAGAAAAAAAAAAAAACGTTGTAAAAAAAAAAAAAGTTAAGAAATGGATTGTTCTAAGATAGATTCAAAAAAAATGAAAAAAAAAAGAAAAAATTTGTTTTTTTTTTTTACACAAATAAAAAAATGTTCAATTAATAAATTTTATTGAAATTAAAATATTTTATCTTTTATTTTTTCAGTTTTTTTTTCAGTTTTTTGTAAAAATATCAAAATGTTGTTCATTGAAGCAACAATAATAACAAGAAATGATGATTCATGCTAAAAATATTTGTATTTACATTTTATTTTATTATTATCCTTCAATCAATCTTGATGATAAATATATATATTGATGGATGTTTTTTGTATATGTATGAAAAATAATTCTAAAATCTATAAAATTGAAATAAATATATCAATTTGACATATTTTTCTTTTCTTTTCTTTTTTTTTTTTTCTATTTTATTTGTATTTCTTTTTCATTCATATAAAATGTATGAAATTTTAAATATGATTGAAATTGTTTAAAATGCTACAATTATTTAATTTCAATGCAAAGGAGAAAAAGAGAAGAAAAAGTTGAAAAAAAAAAAAAAAAAAAAACGAGAATTTTAATGTATATTTATTTTTTGAATACGACAACTTTTGATTGGTATGAAAAAAGAGAATAGAATTATTAATTTAAATTGCATATAATTATATTTAATTTATCAATTTTTGTTATAATTTATATTTCTTTCATCAAATTTCTTCCATTGCAATGAATAATATTAACAAATAATTATTACTAAATTGATTGAAATATTCAAAAAAAAAAAAAAGAATAATAAACTTATTTAAGAAATTTTAAGCAATGATAAAATTAACATTATACTATATGTTAAGTTTAATGAATTCAAAAAGGTCAAAGGTACACATCGAATAAATGGATAGGATATAATTAATCGATTGATTTTTGATTTTCGATTTTATAAATTGTTTGTTTTCTGAAGGCTAAAAAGATATCAATAATAATTTGATATAGAATTAGTTATGTGTTATCACTATTATCATAAGATATTTGATAATAGTTATCATTTTAACTAGCTAATACAAACAATATTATAATGGATTTCATCAATCTTTGATCTACTACAATAAAATTTTTAATACAAGAATATTAAATAAAATTTAACTAATACAATAAAATTATTTATAAAATAAAAATAATTATTGTTTCAATTTATCACGGTGCTTTTATCATTTTTATTTTTATTCAATATTATCACAACACATTTTTTTATCAAATCACTTTATCAAAATTTGATTTGAATTGTATAGCTATCTAATTTTTTAATTAATTAAAAATAATGTTAAAAGATAAAAACAATCGGTAAATTTTTCAACCAAATATCAATAAAATTTTTTAACCAAAAATAATCAATAAGGAAAATCTTTTTTTTTTTTTTTTTGATAGCTAAACAATAAAAATTGCATAAATATAATTATGTATTTTAGATAATATAGCAAAATTATGATATATCATTATTTATCAATTATAATCAATTAAGGAACATTAATGAGTAATTAATTTAACAAATTCAATTCTTTTGAATTATTATTTATTTTTTTTTTGAATATCATTGATATTTTAATCATCAATGAAATATTTTATCATTTATATATAGATTTATTTTTTGATTATTTTTTTTCGAACAGTTATAAAGACTTTTTACAACAACAGTTTTTGTGATAACAAAAATTGAAATAATAATAATAATAATAATAATAATAATAATAATAATAATAATAATAATAATAATAATAATAATAATAATAATAATAATGTGCCATTTGAAAATTTTCACCAACCATTGAATTATTCTTAATTTAATTTAATAGCTCTATTTTAAAAATTGCAATAACAACAAATTTTCAATTTTTTCAAGCTTTTTTTTCTTTTTTCTTTTTTTTTTTTTTTAAATCTTTTCAAAATACATTCATTTTGATAACACTTTAATGTGTTCTATATCATTCTTTCTTCTCTT
>JAOVVO010000959.1:0-24509 GCA_028564675.1 Onchocerca lupi | reverse complement strand
TATATATATATCCAATTTTTTTGCGAATAACAATAAATTTCAATATCTTTCGAAATCTCTCGAATGATTGCTAATAACTTGGAATATATCAGAATATTAGTATTCGAAACATACAATTTAATTCATTAAATTCCAAGTGAATCAATTATATATTTGAGTCAATATTTATCAATTTACTCATACATTTATTAATTAGTTTGAAATTACAACAAATATATGAATGAAAAGAACAGTTAAGTTCAAATAATAATTAAAAAAAAAAAAAAAAAAACCCGAATGAAATGAAATAATTGAAAATAAATTTTAAAAAATATGCCAGCAATAATGTGACATTTCTAAAATTCAAAATTGAATAAAATATTACTAATTGATTGATGTTGTTTTATCGAATGATTCTTTTTTTCCTTTCTATTTTGATTGAAATGTCACCAATATATGCTTGCATTCAAACAAAGACAAAATTTTATTTTTCCCTATTATTCATCAAAACTTAACAAACAAATTTGCTAACATTTTAAGTGTTAACTTTATTCCGACCAATACTGACAAATGAAAAAAAAAAACAAATATCAAACTTCAAGTTAAATCAAGAAATAATGAAAGAGATGGAAAAGCAAGGAAGCAGAAAACAAAAAGACGGAAAATTCAAACAAATCGAATTATATGAAATTAAATTAACTAAAATAGTTTTATTTTAGTGGGGAAAATAAAAAAAAAAAAAAAAAAAACAAGAATTTCTTGTAAAAAGTAATACAGCTAGGCGGATAAGAGACGAAAATCATTTCCTAAATTCAAATCTTTCGAAATAAACTGAAATGAACTTTTCAAATCAAAATATATTTTGAAAATACAACAAACAAGAAGAAAGTATTCTTTCCCTCTTTTCTTCCTTTCTTTTTCCCTCTCTCTTCTTTCCTTCTCTTTCATAAAAAATGTTGCTTATTTTTGATTTACACTTCCTAAATAATAATAACAATATGCAAAGAAATAAATAATATTTCTTAATGTTATGTAATTTAAATTTTATTTAATTTAACCAAATTTTGTATGCAAATTTATTTCGAATTAAATAACTGTTATTCAGATTTTTGCTATATTTTCTAAAATTTTCAGTAATTACTAAAATTAAAAACTTAAAACAAAAAAAAAAGGAAAAAATAAAGTTTTAATTGAAACTAATTCCTTCTTTTAAAGGTAATAAGTGAATAGAATATGAGTAATGATTCAATAAATGTATATATGAATAATGAATTCCAATTATTTAATCTGAAAAAAGAAAAAATGTTAGTTCTTTTTAATGCATTTAAGAAAATTTCAATTCAAAGTTGAATCAATAATTTTTAATATACAAAATATGATAAATTTCGAGAAATGGACAAAAAAAAGCTTTGTAAATGTCATTTACAAATTAAATTGGCATAAGTGCTAGCAAGAAATGTTGGCAAAAATGATATGACGGGAAAAGAATGATGAAAATTTCAAATTTATAAAATTTTATATCAGTTTGAAGTAAATAAATTTCGTTTTTTTTTTTTTTTTTTTTTGGTTTCTGTATGAAATTATTTCATTCCCGAATTACAATGAATATATGTCCGGTTATCTTTATAATTATCGTTACTCCAAAAACTTCTTTATTTACTCGCTAATTAGTTAATTATTAATGCACATAAAATACATTTTAACAAAGGTAATAATCCTGGCAATAAAATTCACTTGATATAATATGTTTTAGTAATTAAGCAAAAAACAAACAAACAAAACAAAATAGCCAATTATTTGTTTATTTTTGGAAAAAATAAAACAATGCAAAAGATAATTTGTACAAATTTGATTTAATAAATAATGAATTAAAGAATTATAAAGAATAATTGGAGAAAGCATTTTTGATATTTTATTGATAACACTTCTTTTGAAAATAAAATTATTTTTGGATTTTGCCAAAATATTTTGCTTTTTTGTAAACATTACAATGAAAAAGAATAAAAAGAAAGAACATTTGATAATCAATCAAAAATGATTCGTTTTGTAAAATGGTTTGAAACAATACGATGACATTATTTATTTGTTAGAATGTAGAAGGCACTTTGATTGATTATTTTGTTTGTTTGTTTTTTGATCTTGATTTTTGAAATTTTAGATATTTAATGTCTTAAATTTTAAGATAAAAAAAAATGGAAAGAAAGATAAAAATAACTGATACTTTTGACCTTTTATAATAATATATGAAGAAAAATAATGATATCTTCATTTAAAAAATAGATAAAAAAGAAATTGATTGCTTAAAAATTTGAAATGATTTAATTTGCTTTTTTTCTTCTAAAAAAAAAGAAAATATTAATGATTTAAATCAAAAAATATCTCGATTTGAAAAAGTTTACCAAAAATTTGAGAGGCATTTATTTGATTCTTTTTTTCTTTTTCAAATGTTAAAATCACTTTTTTTTTCTTTTTTTTTTCAAATATTAATTTAAATCGAAAAGTACAAACAAAAATAGAATCAATTAATTGATTTTAAAAATATTTCAAAGAGTAAATAAACAATAATGCTGACTTTCGATCAGATATATGTGGCATACCCAATTATTTTGCTTGATTTTGAGGTATCATTTTTTTTAAAATTTAATTCCAGGAAAAATCTGGATAGCTTGCATTGAAGAATAAATTATAATAATCGTGAAACCACTCATTTTATTTGTTACAAAAATAAAGTTTGTAGAACTAGACGAAGTCAATTTACCTAGATTACTAAAAATAGTAACATTGTCATTACGATGCATAAAATACCCTTTTCAAATATTCTACTCGCTTTTTCTTATCCTATATCCATTATGAGGAATGGCGGTTTTATCTGCAATTTCGAATTTATGTTTAAAACTTGTCATAATAAAAGTCTGATATTATGATGCAAAGCAGAAAAATCGGGAAAGGTGTATTGGAAGGAAAGGTGAAAAAGAAAAGTGGAAGAAAAAGGAAAGAGAAGAGGGCATTTTTAAAAAAAAAAAAAAGAAAAGGAAAGAAAGGACGATGATTTTGGTAGGAATAAAAAAAAAAAAAAAACGAGAAATATTTATTGATAAAAGGTTAATTTGCTATATGGCTTGCTCGCATTTTGCATTATTTTTGTGAGCTATGAGATGTGGATGTTCGGCGAAATTTTCCATGAAATACAAAATCTGGGCGAAATTTTCAATAGAGTACGAAGAACTACGAAGTTCCCAATGAAGTATGAAATTTGGGCGAAGTTTTCGACAAATTGCAAAATTGCTACGAAGATTTTTTGAAATAAATTATTTCACATCAGAAATATTAAAATTATCGTATAAAGGAAAAATATTGCTTAAAATGATTTTATTATAAATTGCTGGATCCAAATATAAATTTCAAAATTTTGATCCTAATCTTGAGGTTTAATTTGGAATTTTATTGGAAAATGATAAAAATGAATATTTTTTACGAAAGAAAGAAAGAAAAAACTCTTTTCCATTCTGTCAAAATAATATTAATTTTCAAATAGTCATAGATATTTACTTTTTTATTTTAAAAATAAATTTATGTGGAAATATTTTTAAAAAGTATTATTTGTCACTTACTGTAATTAATTAATATAATACAATAAATTTTCATCACTTTGTCAAAACTAATATTTCATTGGATCATCGAAAAAAAAGCTGTGTAAATCTTTTTTTTTTTGTTTGCATTATCCTTTTTTTATTCTATGATTTAAAATTTGTTTCATTGACGTTTACTTTTTTCTTTTAACATTTTTACTTATAAAGATAAAAAGTAATTATAGTAGAATTTACCGTAACACCTGTTCATAATGTTGAAAAATACGAAATATTGATTGGCTCATGATAAAGATTTCAATATTTTCTATCGTATTAATTTCTTTTAAGATATTTTTTTCTTCATTTTTGTTCATTTGCATCATAACTTCAATAGTTGCATCTTTTTTTTTTCCCTTTCTAATCAATTAATTACATGTAGGAATCTCGGAAATTAATACAAACAGAATAGATATCTTAATTAATCAAATTTAACTACTTAAGCACTAAAACATACTTACAATTATAGTAAAATAATACCTGTCACAATATAAAATAAAAATATCCATACTTCATTTAGTTCCGTTATAAACAGTAGCAATTATCTCTCATAATTAATTTATTCTAATTACGTAAAATGATAATATATTAATTACTGTAATAATAAAGATTAGATATTATAATTTAATTCAAGTCTGTTAGTACACAGATAAATATATAGATCTATATACATATTGTGAAGATCTAAATTTATATGACAATAGGCACGACTAAATATGTGTGAGTGTGAGCGTACTCATATGTATGTTTTGCAAGTGTGTATAAGCGTATGTACGTACGTGAGATACGTATACACACGTACATCTTACGTAAGCCTTATATTTGTGAGTATATATATATATATATATATATATATATATATAATGTGTATGTAAGTACATATTGTCCATCAGTAAAAGTATATGTACATTGTAAAAATCATAAAAAAGAAAAAAAAAGTACAAATTTCGAATCATTTTGAACATTCAATTATTATTTTTTAATGATAGTAAATTTGATATGAAATATTAGAAGATAAAATGTAAAGGAGAAGAAAGTTCTAAAAAGGAAGCAATAAAAAGAAATCTATTAAAATATTTCATAAATTTTTAATCACTTAATTCCTTTCTTTTTCTTTTGAAAATTTAATTGTAGGAAGAAAGGAATGAAAGAAAATAAGAAAATAAATGTTTTTTAGAAAATTTTGAGATTTAATATGTGAAATAATAAAAAAGTTTATAGCACGATTTTGTCTGCAATTTAAAGTAATAGAAAGCAAACGAAAGGAATAATGGAATCAGTTGTCGGGTCGATTTTACTACTAAACATAACTAACCCAAGCAGAAAGAGCTCTTTCTCTTTCTCTCTCTCTTTTAACAACCGACAGATGGATGGAATGGATGTTTGGAATGAATGGATGGATAGATGGATGGATGGATGGATAGATTAAAATCAATGATTCAACTGAGGACAATAAATATTAATACTACGAACAGAGCTTTCCATATTTCCAACTGATCGTTTCTATCATATGTAAATATTGTTGTTGTTGTTGTTTGTTGTTAGTAATTTTTGCTGTTTGGCATTTTCGTTATTACTAATCTGTCCATCTATTATTGTCAATTCTCAACACTTTTTCTATCGTTTCTGTCGTCATTATTATTTTTATTATTGTCATTATTAGTATTATTAGCGGAACATGGCCACCCTTCGTATTAGCTGGACGCGGCCAAACGAAGCGCGGCCTCGTCCAACTAATCAATATTAATAAGAATGTAAATGTTCGTTTGTTCAAAGTCTTAAATCTCCAGAAAAAAAAAGAGCAGATATATCTATGTAAAAATGCGCACCTATTCGGATGCAGTGCTGTTTCAAATTTTTCAAAATTCCTAAAATGGGTCCGCTTATCTAATTTAACTTGTCACAGGTTGACAGGTTTAAAAAAAAGCAGGTATATCTATATCGAAACACGCGTCTATTAGAATGCAACGTTGTATCAACAATAGAAAAATCATTAATTATTATTAATTAAAAGGAAAAAAAGAAAAGATATCGATGAGTTTTTCAGGAAGAGAAATAACGTAATAATTTTTACGAGAAAAATGCCTATTGCCTTGGGGAAATATTGATTTTTTAAAATTTTTTTCTAGGAAGAATGATTTTTGTTTTTAATTGATAGATTAAACTAGGTGAAATTATGAAGAAAAGAAATCATTTGTAAATCCAAAATTTTGTTTCACATACCATATATTTAATTTATCAAATTTCACTTTAATTAATCAGGGAATCACATAATTAATTAATCAGAAGGACAGTAAGAAAAAACAACCAGCAAATTTGCATAATTCAAATAATTGAAAAATTCCATCTAATTTCTTTCTTGTGTTTCTTCTTATATGATTTCTGCGGGAAAAAAAGGAAAAAAATGGCGAAAAAAATAATTCTTCAGCAATTGCTTCATTTTATAAATTTACTTTCCAAATCAAATTTAGTCCTTCGAACTACAAAAAAAAAAAAAAAAAAAATTAAGAAAGAAAAAAAGAAAACGATTGGAATGTTGTATTCAATAATTAGGAATTAAAAAAAAGAAAAAAGAAGGAAAGACATAATTATTTATCCTGTCATAATCAATGAATTATATTCATTGTAAATATCAAAAATTATAAATTAGTCATTACAATTAATATTATTCTAAATGGCACAAATGGGGATATTTTCAATAATTTTGTTTAATTATTACATTAAAATGGAATAAGAGGAAAATAAAAGATAAATTAGGAAAGTGACGAAATATAGAATAAAGTTTAATAATCTAACAATATCGCTGATTTGGACATCAAAATACTTCATTGAGAAAGTTTGAATTCACAAATAATTTGCATTAGATGAATAGTGAAGAAAAGAAAGAAGAAAGGTATCTATGAATCGAAATATTGTTATCTCTTATTTCGTTTTTTTTCTATCTATTCGTAAGAAATTTCGAAATGTTTTGCAATTTTAAAATATTATAGAATATTTGCAAAGAAATAAATAAAGGAAGAAAAATGATGTTAATTTTTTTTTTTTTAAATAAATCATTCAACAGTGGGCATTTTTTAACATTATACTTTCGAAAAGTGATATTTTGATATTTTCAAAAATATTATATATAGGTATGAACAAATCAATCAATAATGGTATTCTTTAACGTTATATTCTCAAAAAGTGATATTTCAAGAATATTATATACAAATATAAACAAATCAATCAACATTCAAGTAATAATGATATTCTTTAACATTATATTCTCGAAAAATGATACTTTCAAGAATATTATATACAATATAATCAAATCAATCAATAATGGCATTCTTTAACATTATATTCTCGAAAAGTGATATTTTCAAGATTATTTGCAAATATAAACAAATCAATCAATAATGGCATTCTTTGCCATTACATTTTCGAAAAGTGACATTTCTCAAGGTACACCTGTATATGCATGTACATATATAATGTATATGCACTTCTATATTCAAATATCATCGGAAGTAACCAAAAGTATTTGATCTGAAGATTTTATTTTGTTCATTTTGTTCAGACTAATATGAGAGGAACGATAATGACAATATTAATTATATAATTATTCAGAAGATAATAAATGAAGAGAAAGTGAGATGCTTCCTGATTTTTCGAACAACCATCAAGAAGTATCAAAATGAATTAAAATGTGAAAAGAATATGTGAAAGAAGAGGAAAAACCTTGAAAAATAGAAAAAAAAAAAGAAAAAAGAAAAGAAGCAATGATATTAAGGAAGAAATAGAATAGAAGAAAAAAAAAAAAAGAAAAGGATGTTTGAAACAGAACTATTGAAATAGGAATTTGAAATTGAGACAATATAGTTGTATCTTCTTCGTTTTCTTTTAAATTTGGAGATATTCGTTTTTTAACTTTTTTTTCTTTCTTCACCTCATTTGTTCATTCCGCTTTCCTGCTTCCCTCTTCTTTTTATTCTTTTTACTTAATTATTTCTTTTCTACCATGTTGCTTCATCTCTTTTGGAATTTTCGCTAAGAATGGGAAATAACTGAAAAATTTAATTTTTAAATGGCAAAGAGATAAAAGAAAATTCGATATCAAAAGAGGAAGAAGAAAAGCATAAGAAATTGAAATTGTAAAAAATGAGAAAAAAGTAGAAGGAAGAGAAGGAGTGAAAGAGAAAAAGAAAAAAGAAATTCAATTTTATGAAATTATCCTTTCTTCTATATTTAATTTCGTTTTTTTTTTTTTTTCCTTTCCTTGTCCCAATGTCCCCTTACTTCATATTCCGTTTCTCAAAGTTTTTTCAATCATTTGATTATACATGCTAATGAATATTTTATCAAAAATGCTTGAAATTCACTTATGATAGTAGACAAAACTTTTCAAGTTGTTAAAGAGAGAGAGAGAGAGAAAAGAAGACTTTGCTCTTTCTTTTTTTGGTAATTAAATGTGGAATAGCTCAAATATCAATTATTTTTGTCATATGAAAAGATTTTTCTTCGATTTATTTATTCATTTTAATATTTTAGTTTAGTTTTGGAATTTGCATATTTCATTTATTCGATCAATGTTCAGAAAAATATATAACTTTAGGAGGAAATAGTGACAATCTCGAATTATTTAGCTGATGCATTAATTTTTGGATTTGAACCAATATGCAAACAATGGAAAAGATGAAAATTCCAATTAATCAATACGAAACAAATTTAAATGAACCAGTGAGCATTAAATCCAAATTAATTAATGAAAGAATGAATTGAAGTCGACCAATGAGCAATAAAACTAAACTGATTAATAATAAAATGATATGAATAAAATAATTGGAATTTAAGAAACAAGTTTATTTTATTCCTTATTTCTCATCTTCCATTAAGAGAATAAGAGATTTCAACAAATTCACCTCTCCCTTGAATCTTAGAATATCAATACTGATTTTCATTATCTAATTAAAATTTTGTAATCATTAATACGATCATTATATCTTCCATTATTATAATCGATCAAAAAATTTCAATTTACGCTAATATTGTCTAACTAGTTTCATGACTGATTGTATAGTTCATAACGATAATAGCGTTTTTTTCTGCATCAAATATTTAACTGGAAATCAAAAATTAAAATCATAAATGAATACAAATACTATAATTGCATTTAATGGATATAAGTTTATTCGAAATGAAAGAAAAAGCAGAACATTTCTTACAATTTTTAAAAGTAACATTTATGTCATTATTATTATTATTTTTTAGTATTATTACACTTTATTTCAAATTATTGCAACCTTTAAAAATTACTAAATCTTAAATTATTTATGTAGATTTCAATAATAAACAACTCATTTGGAACAAAAAAAAGAGCGAAAAACATTTTGCTTTGTTTTTTTTTATAATTCTTTAAAATTTTTTTTGAAAAGATTTTATTTGTTTGAAATAAAAAAGAAAAAAACAAACGAGAAAAAGATAATGATTCTTTCGAATCATTTAATGTACAATGAAACAAAGAATAATTGTTTATGCAAGGATATGAAATGAAAAAATGAAATAAAGAAAAAAAAGCGGGAAAGAGTTATTTTAAAAAAAAAAAGAAATAAATGAAAGAACTATTTTTACTTTCTATTTTCAGCAATATCACATTAAAATAATACGAGTAGATAAAGTCAATATTAATTTTTAAATTACATTTCAAAATAATTTATAATAAGTGATGACCTTAACCTCATTTAAATATCCTTTCTGTTTAACAATACAATCAAACTTATGCGACTGGTACCACCATCGAATGAACGAAATGTCTCCAAACATGTCATTTGTCAAATAAATTCATTTCTTCAACTGGAAAAAGCAAAATGAGAAGAAACAGATGTAAGAAATGATAAAAAATTTTAAAAAATATCTTTTGTTTCTAATAAAAATCAATGTAGAAAATGAAATTATTAAAATAATTAGCGAACTTTTTTTTTTTTTAATTTTTATGAAGCTGAAGAATATATATAATTTTATTCTGGAATTTTTACAAAAGTGAGATGAAAAATAAGTGAAAGGATTCATTTTTATCACTAAATTTTTTAAATTATCATAGTAATAAGTGATGTTACTTGTTATCATTATTTACATATATGATTAATCAGATAAAGGAAATGTAAATTCCGATAAAACAGCGAAACTTCTGCATAAAATAACAAAAGTTTTCTAATAAAAGCTTAGTTTGAAATGCAAATTTTATTGAAATTTTAAAGAAATTTTGTAAATTTTCTTATAAACAGATTGTTTTAGTTATATGAAATCGCATTGAATTTTGAGATATTTTTCTTTGATTTTTTTCGTTTTTATAGATCTATTATTCTTTCAACTCTTTGTTTTCATTTTTTACTTTTTTTATGCAAGATTAACTTTCAAACAATATATATATATTGTTTGAAAGTTACTCTTGCATAAATATATATATATAATAAAATGAAACGAAATCATTGGTCAGTTTAATTTTAATATTGATAATATTTGACTATATATCATTGGTTATGAGATATCTCCGATGATTTATGAACTATCTTTATAATTTTACTTTGCATGGCTATGTATTATTTAAATGAGATTCATCCCAAGTTTGTTTTAGTTGTTTTAGTTGATAACTTATTCTCTGAAAGAATTGCATCGAAACGATAAAAGGAAGAAAATAAAATTGAAATGGAACTTTGTCCAGCAATATTTTTTTTATCCATAAAAAATGAACGGAAAAAGATGTATATTGTAATGCATATTGATACACTAATGATGATTCTCGAATAGAAGGAGATGAGAAAGATTTTTGAAAAGCTTTAACAAATATTAATAATATCTTTCTCGTCGTTTCGAATATTTCAAAAAAATGAAAATTGAAAAAACTTTCTTTCTTTCTTGCCTTTCTATTGCTTTTACAAAGTTTAAAGGCATCATTAACTACGAAAAGTCAATCTCTAGAGAGAATGATTTTTTGTAGTTATCGATCCTTTTAAACTTTGGGAATGCAAAAAAAAATTGGCAATTTTCATATAAATTAATAATGAATTTTTCTTCATCTACAGCAATAACGAATTATATTATTTACAGAGTTATTCTTTGCGAATATTTGGCCAATTAAATTCGATTTAATTTCAAATACAATCATTAAGATTATAAGATGTAATGATAATATTGCAAATAATCGATAATTGATTTGATAAGAAGTTTTTACAGATTGAAAATAAACAAATTAATTTTGTGCCAAGTTAAACGAAGTTATCTTATGATTAAATCGTTAATAAACGAAGTTCATTTTGAATAAATAAATCACGAAAAATGATGACAAATTCCAATCTTTTATAATCAAATCTTACTGATATAGTCGAGCACATGAAACGCAGATTCTCGACATTTTTGCTTCAATTATTGCCATAAAATAAATGGGATATATAATTGCTTCCTTTACAAATATTATATAAAATAAAATCGACAATTCATTAGCAGGAATATTCGGCATATTTAAGGGTGATAAAAGCATAATTAATCATCTGATTACACTGTAGATTTAAATCTAATCGATTATTCAAAAATATCAATCGTCTGATTGTTCAGTTTCACTTTCCTTTTTTAATTAGATAAATAGCGATTTAAATTGTTTAATTTTAGTTGATTGGAATAGGTTATTAAGATTTACTCAGTTTATTGGAATATTTAAATATATATGTGTATAATCATACATTAATACAAGTTAAGCTTTTTCTACTTTTATATTATGTATCATGCTTGACCTTTAAAAGAAGAATAAGCTAAAAAATTAAAATATTTCTAATTTTAGAAAATCTATTTTCACATATATTTGAAAAAAATAAATCATCTACAAAGTTGATAAATAAAATGTTCCATAATAGTATTGTTATTGTTATTATTGTTGTTGTTGCTAACGATAATGATAATAATGCTGACCACTACATTTTTTAAATCTTACACATCTGGATATAAACTTTCATTTTTCACAATTGCAACCATATGAGTGGAAATTGAATAAAACAATCCACTTTGAATTTTTTAAATTGAAATATTTTCCAATTAATTGAAATTAAATCAATAAAAAAAAAAAAAAAAAATGACCATAATATTAGCATGCAGTATTTCGGAATTCATCTTATTTCATTTTAAAAATCAATAATTGTCTTCTCCTTCTCTCTTTTTTCCTCTTCTTTTCTTGCTCATTTTAAATTGATGCGAAAGAATAAAATTTGGTTAAATTACAAGTAGCAATTACAAATTATTGCTTCATATATAATCGCTAATGCTTATTTTAAATTTAAAATTTTTTCTTAATATATATCAATAATAATATAACCAATTTTGTTGACTTTTGCTCTCTCCTTCGATTTTTTTTTTCTTTGAATATAATAAATAAAACATTTAGCAACCGCCAGAAAAAAAAAATGCAATTAAAAGCCAAAAATGATTTGAAACAACGACAAGAAAATATATTTCATTGATATGATTTGGTTTTAATCATCTATAATAACTGATAACTCCCATAAAAGATAAGTTTGAATTCCCAATTTTGATTTGATTACAAATTACGTATTCAACTTGATTGATTCAATATATATAAATATATCTGAACGAGAATACCTATTAAATTTCAACTTTAATTACAACAGCATTTTAATTTATATATATGTATATAAATTAATATATATATATTTATAAATTTTTTTTATATATATATATTTTTTATACATATATAAATTTCTTCTTGTCGTTATAGTAATATATTCCCTTATATATATATTGCTATAACGACAAAAAGAACGGAAATTTGTTAAAGTAAACAACTAAGTTTATTTTTTCGTCAAGACTTGCAAAAAAAATATAAGCGGAATAATATTGAATATTGATAGTCACTTATTTTTTCAATTCAAATATATTGTTTTATAAATAAATTAATTAATGTACACATTATGTATAAAATATATATCAAACAAATTTCAAATGAAGAAACGAACCATTTCTAATTCCTTTTTCTTCTATTCATAATTAATAAATCCCAATTTTAATTCCTTTTTTTCAAAATCATTTGAAGCATTTTAAACTTATTCAATCAATAAAATTCAATTCAATTCAGTTCAACCAATAATAATTCAAGTTGGAGCTAAATCAAAAAAGAGTTGAAAAAAATCTTTTCTTTAAAAAAAAAAAAAAAATGAAGAAAACTATTCGTAAGCATTTTTGAGAGAAGGAAGAAGAAATTATCTAATTCGTATTTTCCATTTAGAAGCAAGTAATTGCTTTCCTTTTCTTTTGATCAATGGGGAAATAATAGTTGGTTGTCAATAGTTTTAATAGTAGCATAAAAGTCTTTTTTTGTCTTTTTCTTCCCCTTTTTATTTTAATAACTAGTTGGACCCGGCCACGCGAAGCGTGGCCGTCTATATAAATAAAAATGTAAACGTTTGTTCAAAATCTTAAACCCACAAAAATTCTTTAATTCGCGCCTTATCTATATCAGTTCAAAATCTTAGATGTTAGAAGTTCTTACCTATTGCTTTGGAATTTTGACAACACTCGTTGATTTAGCTCAGTCTGGTCAGGTTAAGTGAAAAAAAAGAAGAAAGCGCATGTTTCTATGTTGGGAAAAAAAAAGTATCTTGTAATTTAATTTGTAGTTTGGTTGGAAAAACTGATATTTCGTAAATTAATTTGCAGTTTGATTTCTCCGCCGAACGAAGTCATTTGGAAGAACGAGTTGTATTTTTTGATTTTAGAAAGGAAACGCTTTATAACCGGCAAGCAAAGTTTTTAATGGTTCTGGCGATTTTTCAAGTTGAGGCAGTTTAATTTTTTTCCAGCAGCATAACACATTCCTTCCGTTTCTCCATTAAATTTCAGAGCCTTGCAGTAAGGGCATACTTCAGTCATAGTGTCAATGAGAACAAACAGGCTCAAGCTATAATCATCAGCTGGGTTGTATCGGAATGCAAGAGATTGTAATCGCGTGACTGCTGAACATGGAGTCTTGTTTTACATTGATCTCCTGTTTCTCATTGACGTCTTTCAGCCACTCTTAACCTGTCGCATTCATCCTGTTTAGAACAAAGCAGAACTGAAGCTGCAGAACATGATCGACGCTATCAATCGTGCATCCTCAAGTCTGGCTGTTCATCGTTCTGCCCGTATTTGAGCTATTTTTTGCCTCGTTCGCTCATTCGCTGATGCTCATTCTTCCTCAATTTGATTTGCAATTAATCTCGCCGTGCTTCCATTTCGCAAGTACGATAGCCTAAGTTTGATCTTAGAGGCATAATTTGGATGAACTAAAGCAAATACATTGCACCCGCGCTGCTCTCGAAATTGACTTTTGGTTGAACTTGAAGTTAGATTCGAAACTTTCTAACTGAATATATATGGTATTAAAAAATACTAAAAACCGTAAATGTTCGTCAGTTCAAATCTTAAATCTTCGAAAGTTAATATTTATTGCTTTGAAATTTTGAAGAACGTTGCATTCGAATGCGCGCATACTTTACCGAGCTTATTGAGCGTTGCATGTTGAAAGCCACTTTCACTTTGCAAAAAATAAGCGTAGTTAATAAATTCAGTCTGCTCGCTTACTTTTATTTGTCACAGGCGCGAGAGATAAAGAAAAAAAAAAGAAAAAGATGTATCTATACGAAAAACAACGCACTTACTCGGATGTACCGTTGTGTCAAATTTCCAGATCAATGCGTAAAAACTTGGAACGTTGCATCAAAATGAACATTGAACATTTACAGTGAAGAGGCAATTCAATACACGAACTAATATTAGAATATTAACCTAATATTAGACGAGGTAATCCAAAACTTGCTTTATGTACATTATCATGGCCTCGACATTTCTTCGATGCAACTACATTTTTCACAAAACAAAAAACAAACGAAAAAGCTAAAATTAAGTGCCTTTTTTATTTAGAAACACGTGCCTATTCGAATGCAACGTCGCATGAAAATATCAAATCAGTCGGTGAAGAATTTGAGATGTTGCAGAAAGTAGCCGCAGTCAATACAAAAAATAGGCGTGGTGCAGGGTGGTGTCAAAAAATTCAGTTCGCTCACTTACTTTTAGTTGTTACGGACGTGACACGTGAAAAGAAATAATTATGTAGATATAAAAATTCGAATACAAGATTGTGCCATAATTTGAAAGCAATCAGTGGGGAACTTGTAACGTTTTGTAAGGACCAACAAGGAGCATTTAAATTTTTATTTATATAGAAAATAAATCATTTTTGTTGTTTAATGTTAAAAATCAGTAATAATGGCAATCTGTTCCGAAAAATAAAAAAAAGTGAGAAAAATTTGTTATAAACATGAAATAAAAAGAAAAAAGTTAATTTTAGCTTGAAATTCTTTAAAATTATTGAATTTTTTGCATCTCTCCTTTACTTTTTATTTTTTTATCCTTTGAATAAGAAAAATAAGCGCTATCACTTAAATTTATTTATTGTTTTCCTTATTAAATTTTTCTTTTTTTTTTGTATTATATTTTTCAGTACTAAAAAAAATAAGAAAGCCATTTTCTTCCTTTTTTCTTTTATTTTCTTTTTTTATATTAATTTTTATTTTTTCTGATTTCCACTTATATTTTGACTAACTTAATAGCAAAATTTAATTAACAATTGAAGGCTTTAAAGAATCGAATGAAAAGCTTCTTGCTTTCAATAATGATCAAATGGATTATATGGTATTTTTAGTATATGGTATTTTTAGATTATATGTTATTTTTATTATATGGTATTTTTAGTAAAAGCTGTGCTCAAAATAAATCCAAATAAAGGAAAAGTGAAGTAGCAGCAAAGTAGAGGACAAAAATAGATGAAGCGAAGAAACAATGAGACAAGAAATAATGAGCCTAGGCTGAATAAAAGGGGTTGCTAAGGCATAGCATAATTATAAGACTTCATATATTTTTCAAAATATTTCAGATTACGGTGACACAGAAATAGAGAGAGAGAGAAAAAAAGATGGATTAATATGATTAAGAAAAATCGAGAAAGAGTTCAAAAATTATTCGAGAAATGAAATTTGATGATATGAAATACAAAATTATGCGAAATTGTTAAATGAAAAATTTAATATGATTTTTATTATCATAAAATCCTTTTCATAATCAATAAGTAGAAATGTAAATACGCCCTGTTATCCCGGACGGAACCTTCACAAGTTCTCCATCGATTGTCTTCAAATGTTGACATAACTTTGCATTCGAATAAGCCTTCTTTTTCATATAGGCATACTTTTTTTCACGTGTTACGTCCATTATAATTAAAAGTAAGTGAGGGAATTGGATTTTTTGACTTCGTCCTGCACCACGTTCTCATGAGCGGACTGAATTTTTTGACCCTGCAGCACAAGCACCTTCATGAGCGACAAAATTTATTCACCACGCCTACTTTCTGCATTGATTGTGGCTACTTACTGCAACGTTTCAACTTCTTCATCGATTGATTTAAAAATTTTATATCGCGTTGCACTCGAATAGGCGCGTGTTTTTAAATAAATAGGGCCCCTTATTTATTTAAAAACTCAAATGCATCACCACGAGCTGAGCAGCCAAAAGAATAATATAATCGTTTAATATTGTTCACAAAAAAAGATGGAGTTTTTTCGTTGGTGTAAAGGGCTATTTTCTACAGAGAATGCAAGATTGTAACATAATTGAGGGAAATGTTGACTACGGGCAAAGACAATGATTCCTCCGCTTAAGCTTTGAGTGAGATGTTTCGGAAATGTGCTATAAACTTCACCATCAAATTCAGACAAGATATTATTTGAAACTTTCCCTGATAAATGAGCTACATTAGCTCCAGGAAGCTGAAAAAGCGTACCAACTTTTATTTTGTCATGGAGAGGGGATAATTAGTAAAAAAAAAAAACACACTTGTAAAGAACGGAGTGCTGCAAAATTGGATTTTAGATCTATAGTCAGCTAAAAAACTAATTTTAGAAACAACTGGAAACACAAGCTTTTCGTTTGTTTCCTGCTTTTTAAGGAATGTAATTCATTTATTTTTTGATTTGTGGAGAATGTAGTTGCATTGCACGAATTCGAAGTCATGATAGTGTACAACGAAATGTTTTCTTCAAGCAATTTATGGATTTGCCTCCCTGACTTCTAATATTATATCATGTCTTGAATTGCCTTTTTGTCGTAAATCTTACCCATTGATTTGAAATTTTGACACAACGTTGTATTCAAATAAGCGTATTGTTTTTGTATAGACATACCTACTTTTTTTTTTTCTTGTAACCTGTGACAAAGAAAAGTAAATGAGTGGACTGAATCTATTAACTGTGCCCACTTTCTGCAAAATGGACGTAGCTTTTAGTATGCAACGCTCAGTACGCCCGGTAAAATATGCATGTTTCCAATGCAACGTTCTTC
Organism: Onchocerca lupi; assembly: GCA_028564675.1. Taxonomy (NCBI): domain Eukaryota; kingdom Metazoa; phylum Nematoda; class Chromadorea; order Rhabditida; family Onchocercidae; genus Onchocerca; species Onchocerca lupi. The sequence continues at coordinate 7,488 of JAOVVO010000959.1, read as the reverse complement.
CAAAATTTCAAAGCAATAGATAAAAACTTTTGAGATTTACGATTTTGAACAAACGAAATTTACTTTTGTTAGTATCTTTTAACACCATACATAATTTTTCGCAATAGCAACAGTTCAACAATTCAGTTGAGCAGTTTCGAACTCAGCTTCAAGTTCATTCAAAAGTCAATTTCGAGAGCAGTTTGAATGCAATATATCTGCTTAGTTCATTCAAATAATGCCTCGAAGATCAAACTTAGGCTATCGTATTCGCGAAATGGAAGCACGGTAACGACCAATTGCAAATTAAACTAAGAAAGAACGAGCATCAGTGAATGAGCGAAGAATATAAAGAAGGGCTCAAATGCGAGCAGAGCGACGTGCAGCCAGACCTGAGAATGCACGTTACGAGCATGTCGATCGTCTTCTGCAGCTTCAGATTTGTTTTGTTCTGAATAGAATGAACGTGACAGGCTGGGAGTGGCTGAAAAACGTCAAGAGAAACAGGAGATCAGCGTCAAACACGAATCCTTATTCAAAAATCTTGGATTATGATCGCCCTGCATTCCGGTACAACCGAGCTGATGATTATAGTTTGAATTCGGATGTTCCCATCTGCACTATGACTGATATGTTTCTTATAGCAAGATCTGAAATTTAATAAAGAAACGAAAAAAGAAATGTGTTGCGCTGCCGAAAAAATTAAATTGCCTCAACTTGGAGAAACGCCAAATCCATTAAAACTTTGCTTGATGGATATACCGCCGAATCAAAGCGTTTCCTATTTAAAATCAGAAATTGGAACTCGTGCTTCCAAATGATCCAGATGGTCAGCATAAATTCCTACAATTCATTTCATCGATGATAGCAATGACGAATGAATGCACGCTGCGGAATCCATACCGACTGTCGTAAAACTCCAATGATAGAACATTGAATTTTTCATTTATATAGACCAGCTGGAGCGGACACACGAAACGTAGCCGGCCTCCATAGACTAGCTGGATCGGCTACGCTCGGCGTGGCCCGGTGCAGCTAGTTTTTTTAATTAAATAATAATTAAAATTTTTGTGCAAGAGTTTTTGTACAACTTGCTAAAGTTTCATCCGCAAAGAAACCAATCAATAAACTTTTGATTTTCTTCAAGTACTGAAGAGAATTGAAAGTGTATTAATTAATTTAAGAAAAATAGGATGAGAAAATCGGAGCCATTTCGATAATATAATAATCAAGGGATAAATTAAACGAAGTGACTCGATTATTTTGGAATTTTTGATGAATAAATAATTTGTCATTTCTTTTAATCGATTTATTTTTTTACTATTCCACCGGAATATTTTTATGAAATGAGAATTTAAGGGAATGAAATGAATTCGAAAATATGAATCTTTAAATATTGACATTTTTTCCAATTAGTTTTATTTTTTAACTTTAAGATTTTAAAATCTAAGAGTTCTTGATCTTCTTTTCGACCAACATTCAGCAATAAATTTCGAAATATCACCACTTTCTATTTTTATCTTCCTCTTACCGAATAAAACTAAAATTGATATAATCCTGTTTATGAATGCATGTTTTCGAGTCTTTCAGAAAAAATTCCAACTTATAGATCCCAACTCTGGCATTACAATACATTCCTAAACACAATTCATTTCCTGAAATCTCACGTGGGCTGTTCCCGATCTTACGCATTCTGTAAAAAAAAAAAAAGCCCAATATCGATTGGCTCATGCCCGAATTGCGAATACGTTTACGTTTTCTTCAAAAACATTCGTAATTCGGTGAGTGTATATTTGAAGTGTGGGTTTGAGAGAACGGGTAGGCATTTTCGGGCAGATTTCAGGTGTTAAAAGTTTTCTTTCTCTTCCAAAGAAAAAAGAGAAGAAATGAAAGGGAATAGATGTTTGCGTAAGTAAATTATGGAAAGTATTATTCGAATTTCTGAAATTCAGGAAAATGATGAAGAATTTGAATGTTTGAGGTAATTTGTTTTAATTTATTCATTTTGAAGTATAATATGCTATAAGAAAATGATGGATCAATCAAAGATATCACGAAAACTTCGAAAATGCTTGTTACAATTGCAAAAACATGATCCGGATGTGGAAATTTCATCAGTACCTAGTAAAGTAAGTAATAATTCTATGAAATATTTAATTCATACGATATAATTTCGCATGTAACCCGTATACTTTCGAAAATTATGTACCGAAGAAAAAATAAATTTTTGTTATTCACGTTTATTACTATCTTTCTCCTTGTCATAGATAACGCAGTATATATTTTATAATAGCAATTTACGTGTGTGTTATGATAATGATTGACTTACATATTAAAGTAATAATTAACTCATATTTGTCATAATTTTACATAAATTATCACTACTTTGCTTTGATAACGTATTACGCATATATTGTTTATGGTCATATTTCTCTTTTACTTTAATATTTTCTTTAATCATTGTTCAGTATTTTTGCTTTCGTCATAATATAATAAAAAACAAAAAAAAGTAAAGGACGGACTGTTCTTTGCCTTTAGCATAAATATTTATTGTAGAATTAATTTTAGCATATATCATGAAAAAAAGGTTTCACGAAATTAACGTTTAAATTGTATTGATTTAATCAATCTGTGATTGCATTTGAACTGTATGATCGTCAATAGATAACACCAAGAAACAATTTTCTTCGGGTGAACATATCAACGATATTACTACTGAACACTTTAGTATAATCCAACTATTGTTTGTTTCATTAAAAGATAAATCAGGCCTTCTTTAATTTGATATAAATTAATACTATTATCGGACATCCACGTAAGCAAATCTTCATTTTTATTTAATCCATTTAAAATTATTTACTAAATGATTGTATCTTCAACTTCAAATTACAGATATTATTTGTTGCTAACAGTAGTCCATTATGCGGAGTATCATATAATGAATTAGAAAGGATATTCAATCAATTTGGTGAAAACTGTGATTTTGTGGTATTTCAATCGCAGCGTTCTTATTCTTTCGTCATTTTTCATACTGTTGCTACCGCTCAATTAGCTTATCAAAAACTTCATGGACAAGTACCGTCGGAATTGAATTCAAATGCATTACCTTTCTATATTGCTTTTGTTAAAAACGGTAATTATTGTTGTATATGCCATAATCTTATGGATAGATAAACTGTTATTAATCAGAAAGATGGAAACCTTTGAATTTAAACTATATGGGATTATATCGAGATATGAGTACTTAATTCTCATTTTTAATTAGGTCTGACATATAGGATAGCATAACATCATCTATATCTTTTTCTTTTCTATAAACGTTGAATGAAAATATATCCAATTAACATCAGATGTAAATGTCAGATCAATTTTTTGCTGTTATAACTGAACTTCGAATAAGGTGTTACGCTTATTTCTGTTAAATACAATTTTAGAATTAATAAAAAGTGAATGTAAAGCTTCCTTTAATATGTTACTAAAAAAAATGTTTCAGTACCAACCATTAAAAGGACAGAACCGCTTTATAAACCGAATAATCTTTGGCTTTTACCGGATTTCATCACTGCAGATGAAGAAGCAGTATTGATTACTGTTATTCAAGATTACATGCCAAGTGGAAGTAAGTTTTTATTTTATTTTTATTTTTTTAAATATGTCATCCACTAACGGCTTTTTATGAATACAATAGACCAAATTATGTTGTTTCTTTTTTGAATGACTTTGTGGTTTGATAAATGATCGCTGATAAATTATGAAATTATTCACCAGAAAAAGATGATAATTTATATTCCCGCGAAAAATTTCACGTCGTTGTTCTTGCAAATTTTGATCAAGCTATATTTCAGAAACATTAAAAAGCCGTAAAGTGATCCATTTTGGCTTCGAATTCAATTATGATGTTAATATGGCATGTGAGCATCCGTCTCCAAATCCAATACCATCAGCTTGTCAACCGATAATCGATCGAATGCTTGATGCAGGAATATTTCGGGAAAAACCGGATCAATTGACGGTGAATATTTATGAACCTGGAAATGGTATACCATCACATGTGGATACTCACTCTGCATTCAGTGATACTATAGCTTCACTTAGTTTGCTTTCAGGTTTATTTGTATTATTTTTTTTTCTTTTTTCTTTTTGATCTAGAGAAATCGCCTTAAAAAATCGCAATGGATATATATTTGTGAACAATTTGTTTTTTGTTTTGTATCTGATTGATCATGGAAAATTTTTTTTTGAACCATAACTATCAATTTCTACTATTTCATGTCAGAATAGCATCGATCTTTGCGAATATTTCTATCAGTTTAGATTATCAATTCAGTTTAAAAAGTAATTACAGTTCAATAAAAATGCAATATTATTGTTTTATTTCAGATCTCGTCATGGAATTTCGTGATTTTGCAAATACTTCAACAGTTTATGATGTTCTTTTGCCACGTTTTAGTTTGACAGTAATGCAGGGAGAATCGCGATATCGATGGAAACATGGGTGATTATCATTATTATTTTAGAATGAAAATGACTGTATATGGAAAATTGCTTGTAATTTTTTTTTATTATATAAATATTTCATAATGTTTTTTTAGCTTATAACCTTTTTTATTATGTGAATATTTCATAAAATTTCTGCAATAAAAAAATTTTACAGTATAGCGAAGCGAAAATATGACATAAATCCGGTGACAAATAGATTAATACCACGACAGTTGAGGGTTTCTTTTACATTTCGAAAGGTGATACGAGAAAAGTGTCAATGTACATTTATTGAATATTGTGATTGGGATCGGAATGGTACAATGAAAGTCCCGGATAGTGACGAATATGGTGCAGCTATTGAGAAACAATATGTTTCTGCGGTAAGAAGCACCGATTATTATTCTATGTTCTACTGGTGACACACTGTTATCAATTTAGAAGAACCAGATATGATTTCATCATGCAAAGAAATGGCGCTTTTTATTTTCTTTTCCATTTCTGACAAATTTACGATGATCTAAAATTAGTAAAAAAGTTGCTAGCAAATGCCAGTAAAATGGCAAATCATGGGATGAAATTAGCAAAAGAATCACAACTAGATGGGATTGATGTTTGAAGTTTCTTGCAAATAAACTTTCTACTAGCAAAAAAATTTCAATTAGTTGAAATCTAAGAATATTATAACATTTCAAGCATAAAAGAAGAGATTGGAAAGATATGTAAGAAAGATAAGCAAAAAATGCTAATAAAGCTTTTGAGTTTTTCTTTTTAGGTCTATGAATCTATAGCAAATCATTTCGATACAACACGACATGCACAATGGAATGGCGTCGCTAAATTTCTGGCAAATTTCGAACCTGGAACAGTAGTTTATGATATTGGCTGTGGTAATGGAAAATATCTCAAACTTGACGATGCGCTTATCAAAGTACCCTTCCTGCATTTGAGAAAGGATTTTTTAAATTTTTGAGATTATGAAAAAATGATTTCTGGATTGTATGTGTGCATAATTATTCGTCTAATGAAAGAATGGAAATAGTTGAAATTTCCGAATCAAATTTCAATTGTAAATAAAGTTATAAATTTAAATTTTTGTCTTAATAGTAAAAACAGCTTTGTTTCATTTCTTAGAAATCCAAAATACGAATATTTTTTGGTCATATTTCAGATTGGTTGTGACTTATGCAGTAATTTATGCCGTATATCTAACCAAAAACAGTGTAATGTGTTGCGTGCAGATATTTTATCGTTACCTTTCAAAAATTCTACTGCAGGTGCAGTCCTATGCATTGCTGTAATCCATCATTTAACTACGAGAATGAGAAGGTACTAGTTTATACAAAAAGTATTTTTTAATTTGTATTTGCACAAAAATTTGAAAATTTAATTTTTATTTACACGAAAAAAAAATCACTTGTTCAAAAATTTGCCATTTTATATGTGTAAGATTTTTCTTTTGAAATACAAGTAATATAAACACTACCAATATAATTGTACATCCGGTAATGTTACTCAACGATACTTAAGGACAGATAGAAGGTGTGATACATTTTTGATTTTTGTATCCCATGAAGTTTAACCTTATAATTTGTCATTTTTCATTTCAAGACTTCGGGCAATTCAAGAAATTATTCGTGTACTGAAATCAGATGGACAAGCATGCATCACCGTTTGGGCATATGAGCAGAAGTTGAGCGATGAACCTTCTGAATATTTGAAAATGCGTCGAAAAAAGCGGGATGTGCAGGTTTCAGATTACATTTATATTTATCTTTATCATACTTCATCCACTTCTATGTGATACAGTGTGATTTTACTTGATTTAAAGAAATTCCTAACTTTTTTTTTGCTACCAACACTTTGTAATCTCGTAAAAACTAATAGTAAATTAAAAATTTTAAAGTTTTGTCTGAATATATATAGAGAAAAGTCGATTTTTTTAGATGAATCGTCGAGATAGTCATGGAAGATTACGGGTACATGAAGGAAGAGAATTTACTCAACCAGATATGCTTGTTCCATTTCAAAATGCCGATGGAAGTCGATTTCTGAGGTACTCCAATATATTCTTTATTATAGCTTTCATAATTTCTCATGACGAAACTGAGGACAAAATTGAGTGAATACATAAAAAGAAAGAATAAAATTAATGAAATTCTTATTAAACAATAAATTTTATTAAACCTGTTATGTATTTTTTAGAATGTTACTCCTTCAGTCTTCTTTCGATTGTTAGCTAGGCAATAATTTAATAGGTGATGCATAGGCGAATAAATTAAATTACTTCAATGTGAATTATTGTTTTAATTAGGTATTATCATTTATTCCGTGATTTCGAACTCGAAGATTTGGTCAGCGACGTTGGTGGTTGTATTATTGAAAAATATTTTTATGAACAAGGAAATTGGATCGCTTATATTAGAAAAACATAAAAATTTCTATGCATATTTTCGACAATTTGACCTTAGTTTCTTTGCAAGTCACGGGTATGACTAGTTTTGATTCCTTCCTTTTTTTAGTTTTATCCATATCAGGTTCAGTACTTTGAAAACTCTTGAATCTATTATTAATGTATCCGTATTATGATGGAAAATTTGTAGATTTATTTGAACCAATGATTTAGGTATCGACTAAGACATTACGCGGAATATTTTATAGCCATTTTCAGAACAAGAATAAGTCTGGAAAAGGAGATAATTAGATTTTTTTAATGATTACTTATTTATCTTCGGCACAATTTTTTCGTACAATTGGTCTCGGGGTTGCTTTTTCTGAAGTAGTACAGTAGTATTATCATATCGTTTATTTATATCTTTCTTCTGAATTAGCACAATAGTATTATCATATCGAATGTGAATGTGAATGTTTCGAAAAGAACTTTTCAGAAGCATCGTTTCCCGTATTTTCATGGAATATCTCAACGATATTATCATATTGTCTGTTTGTATTTAACAGGAAATATTGGAAAAACTGAATGTGAATAGAATTTGTCTGTTTCTTCCGCTTTTTGTTCTTTCATAATCTTCG
>JAOVVO010000958.1:0-24524 GCA_028564675.1 Onchocerca lupi | reverse complement strand
GCTTATTCTTTTTCTTTCTTTCTTTTTTTTCTTTTTTTTTTTTTTAATCAAAAATGATGTTGCGAATTTACAAGTTTTGAAATTACTTTTTTTTATTTTTATCGATTTTTCCTTTCCTTTCTATTTACTTTATTCCTAATGTTCTATAATTTTCATTTTCTATTGCAATTAAAGAGTGAATTTTGAAAATTTTTTCCTTTCCCTTTTTTCCCTGTGAATTTATCATTCCTTTTTTGATTTATTTATACTTAATTTTTATCTTTTGGTTTATTGTATAATAAAATTTTTTAAAAGATTTAGAATTTGATGAAACGATATCATTGGCTACCTGTATGCCCACGAACACCAATTTTTATCGACTATCGATCGAATGATTTTAAGAATTAGGAAGAAATTTTTCAAATTTTTTTGTATCACTTTCATAATTTAAAATTGATGAATTAAACAAAACCAGATTATATTTTGCCAGAGTGAACTATTAAATCATATTTAAATCATTTTAAAACTTTCGTAAATAAAAAGAGAGAGAGAGAGAGGGAGAGAAATAATGGGAAAGAGAGGCAGGGGAATCAAATTTTGATATATATCTCGAAAATGGAAATTTCTCGACAATTTGTAATCAAATTTTTGTTTTTCCATCTATCAATCATTCATTAGAGAACAAAAAAATCTGCTTTACTTATTCGATGAGTAAAGAAAAATGATGAGCCGTGAAATTTATTCTCGAAAAAGTGACAAGGTCGTGAAATATGCGGAAAGTTAGAGAAAAGAAAAGAAAAGGGAAACCAAAAAAGGCAGTTTACTTTTCTGAACGGCAAAAAGAAAAATTCCAGGATAGAAATGTTTTTATTGCTGTTAATTAATTTTAATTATACATAAGCAAAGAATTTTGATGTTTTGAAAAAAAAAAAAAAAAAGGGAAAAGTTATAAAAATAACTTTCTATTATTACGTCAAAATTGTGAGCACAAAAATTGCCGACTATTAAATACTATAACTTGAAAGAAGAAGATGATATTATTTGACAATTGGCGAATATTGAAATATTGAATACTACTTTGCGTACACAATATTTCGAGATTGATAGCCTATATCATCCATCATTTTCTCATTTTCCATTCATTTCAAAAATTTGCTAATCACATCGCTTATTTGCCTCATTTCCAAGACTAATATGGCAATTTTCTTTTATTAATAAAACTGCCAGAAGATTGGTACTCCATATTGCCTATCTTTCTTTTTCAAATGTACGGTAGCAGGAAAAGATGAGTAGTTAAAGCAGATGGGATGAACATATTGCATTTAGCGCTATTTTAAAGAACTACAAGTTTTAAGAGAAAAATGATTAAATAAATGTATAAACAGACGAATGAGTCTTTTTTTCTTTTTCGTATGTATATATAAGTTCTTTTTTTATGCTTTGTAAGAAGAAGAGTTTGCAAATCAAAAATTTAAATGAAGAAATAAAAAAACTTCTTTCTGAGTCCGTAAAGACAGGAAGGAAAACTTCCTTTTCTTCTTCTGGCCAATTTTCAATGTCCCCTCGTAATTATGCTAGGCTATGAAAAAAATGATGTTCAATGTAGTTCCGGTTCAGACAGAAAGCATAGACATGGTTGGAAATGCAAATGTTACCTTCTATAGTTTTCTGATTGGAAATTGGAAAATTCCCCAGAAAGCTGATTTGACCTTTCTCATTTCTTATCCTATTTAATATTATCTTATCGATTATCTTACCCACTTGTTAGGAGAAAAAATCTCGAAAAACATCAAATCAGATTGAATTGAATTCAAATTAAATTAAGCAACATGCATTGCTTTCTTATTTATTTACTTATTTTCATTCCGGATGACAGATTCTTCCATTTTGTGAAAGACTAATTTTCCATGCTTTTGAGCAGAATGAAGTAGCAATTGACCTACTAAAATGAAATATTTCAAAGATGAATATAAAAATTAAAAAAAAAAAAAAATGTGACTAGGGGGAAGGAAAATTAATCGAGGAAAGATATGGGATGAGAGATCGAAGTTCATCAGAATTTTTTCGGACGGGAGAATTCGTAATAAGGGGATTGAACTGGGTTCGCAGAAATTAATTTACCATTTATAATTTGCAGACAAAAATCATTTTGCAAAATATGACTTTTTCTGATCGAATCAATTAAATTAAAAATTTTTTTGTCTGACTGAGGAAATTCACGAACAATAGAATTATTCCTCAAATTTAAGCAATTTTTGAGATTCTTTTTTTTTTTTTTTTTGCAAAATTATTTGTTTCAAGAAGAAATAAGGTTCTAATGATAAAGTAGCATAGTTGAATGATAAATGCGTATGAAATAAAATTGTGCAACAATTTGTTGTTAAAACAAATGTACATTGTATAGACACGTTACACATACTGATATGACTTTTTTTTTCAAAAGATATTTTAATTTAAATCATTAAACATGTAATTTTCATTAGTAATTTATCTTTTTCTTAGCCATAACATAAGATTATAATTAAAAGTTTGCAGTTTTATATCTTTATTAGAGATTATATTTGACTACGCAATCTCCTTCAGACGAATAATAAAATGCAAATCATAGTAATATCATTACACATTATCACTTATCGTTTGCTAGTAATTTACTAACGAATAGGATCTTTAAATCGTCGTAATTATTTCATTTTTTTCGACAAAACCTTCGAAAAGAAAAAAAATTCAAAGATAAAAACAATATAAATTACCGTATACTTCATACGGTAAGAAAATAGAGCAAAAGTTGTGAAATAGATAGATATATGTACATGCATATATCTCTCTTTGTATATGAGAATGAATGTACTATTCATTCATCATAATCGTTCTCATATAAAATGCACAGAAGCATACACTGGCACATACACACATACACACATACACACATACACACATACATACATACATACATACATACACACACACATACACACATACACGTATATATATAAATAAGAATTGATAGACATGTGCTGATTTGATTGACAGTATTATACTCTTCTGGTAATATGAACTTCGATATGATTGGATTTTGCATGTAACAGTAAGCATTTAGTATAGCATATATCGTAATAATGTCATGTGATACAATGTCATACAGTATCTTGATACAGTGTCACTTATACCAGACTGTATATAACGATATTGTACCGAAAATGGCTCACGACTAATTCATTGTCTAGATTGAATCATTTTTCTTCGATTAGCTGTATACTTAATATACAGTCATTTCGATGTTAAATTTACTAATCGATATATTAAAATCACTAAATCAATAATATTAATGTCTTATCTCTAGAACATTACTACATCATTTACACAGATCCGAATTTTTCACCGGATGTTTCTCTCCTAAAAAACCGGATACGTCTGGATTTCTTGAAAAAATTTTCTCGTTTTCTCATCGTCTCTCTGTCTCTTTTTTTTTCTGAGAACCTAAAACAAGAAGGGAAAAATAAAAAGCAAAACATTTGTTTAATATTGTCAGTTGTCCCAATCCTTTCTCCAATAATGTCATATTTCATTTTTTTTTCTTGCTTTCATGAAAATTTTTTTATTTGAAAAACGACAGAGAAATAAGATCAAAGAGAGGAGAACTTGTGATGGATTCAATTTCGATTACTCGATTGCTTTATTTAGATGGATGAAGAAGTAAGAGGTTACACAAAGTAATCGGTTGAATTAGCGATGGATAAATGTTTTTCGGATATTCTGATAAAGAGAAGTTGAATTAGAATTTTTGGTTTGAAATTTCAACTTAATTTGTTTTTCCTAACACTTCCTTAACCATTATTATCATTAAACATTTTATCTCTTCATTTTAATCCAAATCCTAATGGATCGAAAAAAAAGATGCAAAATATAAGTATATAAATATTCTAAATCCGGAGAAAAAAAACGAAAAATTTTGCTGCTATTCATTCGTTTCCTCCCTTAAAAGATTTGAAAACGAAGGAAGATTAGTCGGTGTAATCAAAAGATAATGATGAAAAACAGAAATAGGACGAAGAAACTTTTCAAATTAACTTTCCAGGATGGATTTTCAAAAAGAATTATCTTATTTAGCAATCTTTTAAGAAAGACGCTTTCTGCATCGATCCGATCCATTTCTTCTCCCTGTTTATCATTTTAATGATCTACTCATTTCAAACTATCCGAATCCTTAATTTCATCTATTAGCTGATTGTCTCTTTAATATGGCATTTTGTCTTGTCTATGGGAAAATGTGAAATTTTTCGGATAGTATCGGCAATTCTTTGAAGTTTTGCTTTATTTTACTTTATTTATTTTTTATTTGTTTTCATTTTTGTCCTAAACCATAAATTATTTTAATATAGTTTAATGAGTGATATTTTTCCGTTGAAATTTGATCTTTTAACATTTCAATGTTATTTTTATCTGATTCAAATTCATTCAGCAGTTATATATCAAGAAGAATGTTTTCACCTATTTATATCAATAATGAACTCTTTCAATCTATAATATTAAGTTGATTAACAGTGTAAACTTTATCCTTCTTTGATAGCATAACAGTAGTCGATTGCTTTTCTTCTATGATCCTTTTCTAACAATGATAAAAATTGAATATCATAGATTTCTTTGATAGCAAAAGCGTTTTAAATTACTCTTATATCTTAACTATACATAAATATTTTTATTTTGAACGAGTTTAGTAAAGATTTTTATTTTTAGTGATATAAATTTTCATTATCCTATTTGTGGTAGTCATTAAAAATTTCCATCATGTAAAATGAATCCATCATTGCTACCATAACATTCATTTTTTTTATCATAATTTTATCATTATCGGTATTATCAGTGATTCAATATCGTCGCTGGAATTATTATTTATCATCATGATTCATATGACCAGCATCAGAATTATTGTTCGTTTTCATTACCCTCACTGAAAGTTCTCATCAAATTAGCTGATAGCAACAATATCAACATTATTATATTCATTATTGCCACCATAATAGCATGATTCCATTCATGATAATATTGATCATCTTTTGGCAGATGTATCATATCATCAAGTTTATGATGAAAATCAGTGCAGTTATCAATCGCTTTTGTCATGTTGATAATGTCAAACATTTCCCTTTTAAAAAAAAATAGATTGGAAGAAATTTCTGTTTCTTTTGGTTTAATTCAAATTGAATATTTTGTAAAATTTTTGAAATGTATTAAAAATGACAATGAGAAAAAAATGCGGCCATTCAATAAAATAGATTTTCTTGTAAGGGTCATCGATCAATCATCTTTCATCATGCAATCATTATTACAATTATTGCATCGAAAGCTAGTTTACAGTCATCGGGAATAAAATAACCGTTCTATCGGCAATAACTGAATTTTTTTACGATCAGATCCAGAATATATGTAGAATGATGAAGATTGAAAATGCTATAATCAACTACAAATAAATGACGAGAGCAGAATCGATCATGATAATTCATAGAAATGGATAACGAAATTTCGGAATATCATATGAAGCAAAAGGAAAAGACAAAAACTGAGATTGTGGATTAAGTTTACATGAGCGTTGTTTTATATCACATAAGGTAGTGCTATCGATCGTTAAATTTTACTTGAGGAATTAAATTAGTCATGCCGAAATTTCATCTCATTGATACAAACAAAAAATGAAAAAAATGGTAAGAAATGGAAAAGTAAATTCATCTGGTTGAAGTTAAACCTTAAAAATCATTTCTTCTTCCTTTCTGTCTTTGGGCAAAAAAAGTACAAAAAAATATTTGCAACATATATTTTAGGATATTATTAAAGAAGGAAAAATCAGCATTTTTGCATCGCTTCTTAAATAATTAGAATTAGTAAGATGTCACAGGTGAAGAAACTTTCACAGGTGACAATAATTTTGTTGTTTTTTAACTCTAATTTCTCCTTCTTGTATATTAACATAGCTGATATGGATTACCATAATGATGTTAGAATCATGTTTACGCTTTGCCAATTTCTATTTTTTTTTTCAAGAAAAAAAAGTTCATTTAACAATTTTTTTAGACCGTAAATTTGTTGCTTTCAATTTTCTTTTTAATTCATTTATATAGTGAGAAAGAAAAATGTTTTCAGGAAACCTTCCAAAATTACTTAGTCGTTTTTCCTCTTTTTTTTGCCAAACATCATTTGAAATTCATTTTGAGAAAAATCAAATGTAAATTTTATGTTTAACATTCCGAACGTTTAGAACATTTCAACAATTCAATCAATTTTTCGGTGTTATTACTTTACTCTCTGTCATTAATTCAAGATTTTTGGATTAAGCTAATCAATATAACGCTATGTTAAATCTTTTCTTATCAAAATACATTGAAAGTGATGTGTTGGTGATTGGGGACAAAAACAAAAAAGTGTCGCAAAATGCAAAATTAAAGAAAAAAAAAAGCCAAAATTTGCCACAAAATAAATTGTCATTAATGTGATCATTATTGTGAAGTCAATTTTTTCTTTAAATTTTGATGATAAACCATTTCAAGGATATTGAGGAGAGAAAAAAATGAAGAAGGAAATGAGCCATTTTTATTCGTTATCAAGAAATGTCATAAATGAAAGCCTTTTTTTTTCCGTCCTTAATTTCAAAAATGAAAATTTATTTAATTAACATGCAAATATTACTGTAGCAATTGCTTTTATGATAATTCAAAGATCTGCGTCAGATGCTGATCGGATATCATTTATATCGTTCTGATTTCAAAGAAATTACATTTTCGAATTTATCATTGATTTTTTTTTTTAAATTTTAACATCTTTCATTTAGCTTTGAAAATTTGTTGAAATAATACAAGCTTTTATTTTATTCATGGACTATTTAAAGCGATCATTGCATCACTTTTTTTTCTCGAATTTTTGCAATTTTTTGGTCAATTACATGTATTCACAAAGTTGATTGCTGAAGTTAAGAAAAAAAGACGAATTCCATAGATGACATTTTGTGTTGAGATTAGTTTAGGGTGCATTTTACTTTTCAATGGTTCATTTCGCAAACAACACATTATTTTAATACATGAATTATTACTCCGTCATCAAATGTTTCAAGGTCAGATATGCCAAACGAAACGATTTTTACAACAATTTTTAATAGTCTCTTTGATGGGTTAACGTACAAAAATTTCAGCATTTCAATCAAATAATTTTAGTTATTATAAAAATTATTTTAAACCAAAAGGATTATGCTAATAATTTTTTCTAAAATCAAAAAGATTATTTTTTTCTTATACTGATTATCAATTTTTGAAAATTTGAAGAAAAGCCAAGTAATAATTTTAAACTTAAAATTAATAAATCAAAATTATCAAGAATTAGCAATCAAAATATCAAAAATCCTTATATTTACATTTTAATTGAACGAAATGAATCATAAACATATCAATCATTGGAATCACTGTTCTCATAACATTAACATCGATGATTAGTTTCGTATTCACATAATATATGTTTAGATTCCGTTTAAAAATGATCGAATTTTTTTCCTCCCTTTTAAATTATTAAATAAATTTTCAAATCAAATGAAAGTAACGATTGATTTAAAAGGAAAATTATGCAAATTGATTGAAACATTTTTGCAACAAATCATTTGCAATATACGGAGAGATTGCAAGAATTCAGCAAGTTTAAAAGCAATTTTTATGTTAAAATTTTCGTCTATGGAAAAGAATGCGCGAGAGACGTCAATTATTACTGACTTTTAGTCTTTTGATATGATAGAAGGAGAAGAGTTTTGTTCTTAATTCATCATTTCACATTATCTTTAGATTTCCAGTTTTAGGGAACATTCATAAATAAAGGCCATATTATCTATCATAAAATAATGGCAAATTATGGCACTATTTAATGGAAGCAAAAAGAATGAGAAGAAATCTTTTAAAAATTTCAATCAAATTTAATTAATTGATCAATAAATTTTAAGTAATAATAGTACAATAAAGAAGTATGATTCAATACTATGAATTTAAGGAAACCAAGTGAAACAGTATAGTTTGAAATTATGATAGATAATGATAACGATGATCGGTCTATATTTATGTCGGTGAAAATATTAAGTTAATCACTGGGCATAAATTGCTTTTATTAGCACTGATTTCTTTCGTTAATGATAAGATCTCATATCTTTGAAATGTTGTAGGGCACAATATATAGAAATGAGAAATTAGTATATGATCAGATAATAATTCAAATTAATTTTAATCATGTAAAAGCGATTTAATTTTAAAAAATGGATTTAACATGTCACATGTAATGATTCATATCTCACATATATAATCTATTATGTCAATTAATAGTTTTTCGAATTTTCAAAATCAAATTTTCCGCTATCTATTGAAGTAATCAGCAATTCATCGTGTAGTACAAAATTTTTGTACATTTTTTTGCGTCGCTTCTTTTTCCTTTTTCTTCAGGAGGGAAGAGAAGGTGGATGGTGGAGAAAGTTAAAAGATTGTTATCATCATAATGATTCAACATAACGACACCTGAGCTATACATTATTACCTGATGTATAAACCATTCAACCAGTGCCAATAAGTAATCAATCAAGATGAAAATACTTTTATGCAAGTCCTGACATGTTACAAAGATTGAGGTAGTCGGTATCGGTAGACATTAGTTATCAAATTTTGAAATTTTGAAATTGAAAATTTCTTTTGCCAGGGAAATGAAAGAGAAAGTAAAATCTGAAGGCTGAATAATAATCAATGATAAAAATAGAATATGGTCATTTTAATTCATTTAGAATAATTATACCAAAATACCAATTCATCATCACTATTCAAAATTAAAATCAAATAATAATTAAGCAGGCAATAATTTGAAACTAAAAAAATCGAAATACATTAAAACAATAAGTCAAAGATTAAGTTGCGAATAAGTTACGAAAAAGAGAATAGAAGCCGAAAACTTTACAACTGAAATATGAAATAAACTGAAGGTTATTCCCTTAAAGTAAATTAATATCATATGACTAATTACATGATAGCTGGATGATGAATTCAGATGGAACATCTTTATAATTTGTAATTATGCACTAATTTAATTGTGCCACATCTGTTTACATTTTTATTTTAATTATAATTTGTATGTCAGCTTTGAATGATGACATAAATGACCAATCATGAAACCCGAACCATTACTATTATTAGTTCTTGATGTGGACATTACTTTAAGATAATAAGGACAAGAGAGGGAGAGAGAAAGAGAAAGAAAGAAAGAAAGAAATATATAAAAGTTAAGTGCTCATTTGGACATTGGCTATTTAAAAACAATAGAGAATTTGAAGAGGGACTAGTTTATTATCTAAATATTAAAAATTAAAATCGATTTCTAGAAAGGGAAAATCTGATTCATAGCATCAGTTAGTATTATTATTTGCAATATTTACAACATTTATCGTTGCAATCCATATCATTTACATTTATCATTATTATTATTATCATTATTGTCGCAGTAAGAATCAATATCATCCAATCATTTCCTTCCTGTCATTATAATTATCATTCATATTTACATCAGTAGCATTATCAATAACAATAATTTATTATTATTACAGCATCTTTAATCATCAATATCATTGATAGAATTATTAACATTGTCGATTGCTGTCACTGTCAATATTATTCTTTTCATAATCAATATTATTGTCAACAACATGTCTTACTTTCTTGGCTACCATTAATTTAGGATTAATTTGCAGAAGGATCGAACTCTCGTAGAGTCCTGAAAATGAGGGATAATTTGATTACTCGGAATGTGTGTAAAGTAATTGATGAGTGTAATCAGTTATTGTCTTTAGAGATGTGCATTAAAGCTAATGCATCTTCTTCTGCTTATTTACAAAATATCGATTTTATCATTATCACTATCAAATTTTGCAAATTTAAATGAAATTCGAGAAAAGTAGAACAATTTTAGGAGTGAATTTAGAAATGAATTTGTATATCTTTGCACTACTAATTAATTATACTCGATTATAATCCAATTTAGCAAATCCTCAAATATTTTTTTTCACATTCATATACAAATATTTATCAATTTATATCTTATCATTGATTATAAAAATAAGAATAATACAATAATACTGATAATGACAATAACAGTAATATTAATCTTCATAATGAAAATAAATAGTAACATAATAATAATTGCAATAATAATAACAACCATTAAAAATAATGATAATATTAACAACAATAATATTAATGATAATTTCTAACAATAACAAAAGTAATGTCTTTGAATGCATTATTATGACGTTGCAAAATTTGATCGTAAATTATTCATTCCTCTTCATATTTCTCTCTTTAACTAAATTCAATTTTATTTTTAATTCTTTCCAACTTCTTTTATTCTTTCGTTTCAGAACTAAAATGTCAACTTAATGCAATCAACTAGCCAAGATAAACTGAGCGAAAGCTTAGAACAGACTTCAAATTTCATTATTATTGACCAATGTAGATTTACTATAGTCGAGAGAAATAAATGCAAACTATTAAAATTTAAAGGATATTATTTTTTCCATAGATCAAGACTTTTGTGATCAGTTCGACAGATAATAATTCTATGGATTTATGAATGAATTTCTAGATATCGATCGATTTCATTAGCTTAAAAGAAGAAAGAAAAGAATGAGATGAATTTTGTAGGAATCGAAATGTTTGATTGAAAATGTAAACTGTATAGGAATTTGGTCAAAAATTATTTTTTATAAATCAATAATATTCGGAAAAATCATAGCAAAAGTTAATTTGTCTGATTGATAGATGTATTTTATGAAATTTTTGTAAGCTTGGAAAAGATTTATTACGGAACACCGTATCTTTTACTTATAGAAATGTATGTAATATTCATCAGATAACAAACAAAACGAACAATTCAATGAATATTGAAGCAAAATTTTTCAATCTGTTGAAATATTTTTGCATCAAAATTATTTTCTTGAGCGTCTTGCATTCCATGAAAAATTATCAAAATGATTAACGAAAAGAAAAGTTGTCAAATTTATCATCGAAAAATCAGGTTGTTATTAATGTGTAACTTTTATAATAAGTTGTGGATAGACAGAACAACTTGTATTTTAAATTTTCTTTACGGATTTCTTTATTTTTTATTATTAATCCGAAAGTAGAAAAGGAAATACTTTTTTTTTTACCAAACATTATTAAAATAGCATCGTATAATTACGTCAATTAAAGAACTTAACCAGTATATTCTTATTATTAATGTATTTTTATTGAAGTAAATATTCAGTTATTATTATTATTATTACTAATATATCTTTATTATAATTGGATTACTCATATTATCGTTATTTTCATAGTAATTATTTGCCCATATAATAGACAAATGTTTAATTGCACCGTATTTCTTTCATAAATTCATATTGCACAATCTTTTGAAAATAATGCATATATTACGGTGTGTTATTGGAAAAGCCATATGAGAAGATATGATGAGTAGCGCCTGAATACGATAATAATTTTGAGGGGTAGCAATTCGTCGTCCAACCATTCATAATTTGACGAGCTGATTCAATTGATGATTGGTTCTGAAATATTTCATCATCTGTAATCCAATCAAATGTTCTTCTCTTCTATCATAATAGTAATAATAATAATAACAATAATAATAAATAATAATAATCATGATTATGATGATTAATAAGTACAGCATGTATAAGAATATTGATTATTATATAATTGAGAAATAATAGAATAAAGAAATAAGATGATTGGAAGAGCTTTAACAATTGGAAATTGTGCAATTCGATAAGAACAAATCGAGTTACAAATGCATATTCTCATCGCTTCCTCAATAAGCAACTAAAATCATACCGTAGACGAATTTTATATTACATTTATAATGTACATCAGTTAGTTAGCTTCAGAACTTTTATCGTGCAATTGATTGAAATAAGAAATTATGCAGTGTGAAAAAGTAAAAGAAATTTCCATATGCAATCATCATTTATTTTTACTACAGTAAATAGCAAACATAAAATGGGAATTTAATCAATTGAAATTACTTTTGATTTATTTTATTTATTTATTTAATTAATGCACGGATTCATTCATAACAAAGAAATTTTTAAGTCTTTAATAATTTCATGGCTGAAACATTGTTTTAAGTATTAAATTAAAAGATGAAATTTTTATTTTCAAATATATGATAAAGTCATTTCGAATAAGTTTGCTATAAATTATATTATTCCTAAAAACAATTTATTTCATGCATTTCTCTTTTCGTTTTTCATTTCATTTTATTTTATTTCATGAAATTTGCAGATTACTGAGAGAGAGAGAGAGAGAAGAGAGGAAAAATGGATATTGAAGTAGAGCTAATGAGATGAAATTTTGGTTTATTAAAAGAGTATGAAGATCC
This sequence comes from Onchocerca lupi, assembly GCA_028564675.1. NCBI lineage: Eukaryota > Metazoa > Nematoda > Chromadorea > Rhabditida > Onchocercidae > Onchocerca > Onchocerca lupi. Next base: position 12,113 of record JAOVVO010000958.1, on the reverse strand, counting down.
AATAAATGAATTTTGCTTAACATGTGTATTCGTAGACAAGGAGAGAGAGAGAAAGAGAAATATCAAATGATGAAGAATATGGGAATGAATTTGAAATGAATGACCAAGCATGCTTCTTTAAATGGGCCTTCTAGACAAATTCAATTTATATGATGATGATGATGTTGATGATGATGATAATGATAATGATGATGATGATGATGACCACTTCTTTTCACTTCAACTATATGTGTGTATGTTGACGTGTCTCTCTGTGCATATACGTATATGTTTGTGTGTACCTAAGTTCGTCGGTTGTTTGTTTTTACATTTTTTATTGTTCAATGGTAAATTGATCATTCGCTTACTTTTGCTTAAAATATTAAACATTTTCGAAGTTATTTTATTCTCATTCCACACACACACACACACACACACACACAGACACACACACACATACACACACACATATAGACATACTCACATACACATATTCACTCATATACTGATAATATCAATAATCATGTTTGAAAGAAGCTTATGTAAAATTAAATTTTATTTTATTTTGCTGCTTATTGTTTAGCTAAAAAAAATTAACTTGGGATATTATATATTTTAATTCATTTATTTCTATCTTTCATTATCCATTGATCTCTTCTTCTCTTCCTCTCTCCATCATTGTCAGTATTATTATTGTTATTATTATCATTATTATTATTGATGTCATCATTTTCATCATCTTCCCTTTTCACGAGCTTACTACCCTCCACCATCATCAACATTATTTTCCAATTTTCTTGAAAAACTAATCGTAATATCATCAAAGTTTATTTCATTTCCCAATTCTTATTGAGAAAAGAAAATGCGATGATAAAATGGAAACTTTTTAAATGCTATGAAAAAAAAAAAAGAAAAAATTCTGCTCTCTGCTTGATTAGAAAAAAAAAAAAATTGTTCATAAATATGCTATGAATGCGAAAAAAGACATAGGAAAGACGAGAGAGAGGGAGAGAGAAAAAAAGAAAATCATATTGGATGAAATAAATTTGATTAAATAAGAGATGAAAATGAATGGAATGAAAAGAACGGAAAGATTAGACGGATAAGTTAAACAGATGAAAATGAATGATTGAGGCATGCGAAGTAAAACGATCAACAATCATTTTCATGGAAAGTTAGCAAAATGAGCTCTTTCCGGAGAAGCGAATTTGATTGGATATTCTTTCAAAGTCACAATTTCACCACATCCAATCAAGGAAAGAGATTTGAGGACGAATGAAATGAACGTTTATAGAAGTAATTGAACAGGAAATTTGGCTAATAGAAGCAATAGCAATAAGAAAAGGAAAATGATTAGGCCTTTTTCTCGATGAAATAAACATAAAAGAGACTGGAAGGATGGAATGATTTGTTCACAATGTAAATGAACGAAATAGAATTGAAGGAATTTAAATTTGAAAGAAAAAAAAAAAGAATTATTTTCTTCAGCTAATTATTATTTCACTACGATAATTTGCATCATTTATCATCCATTCTTGAAAAGCGATTCCATTAGAAAGTTTTTTATGCTGGAATTATTTTTAGGACAACAAAACTTATTATTGCCCATAAATTATATGATAATATGTTTACAAAATGTGTATTTTATCAAGAATTGATCAAAAATTATTGAATACTTAATAGTCTCTCTCACAGTTCACTTCATTTGATTATCACTTTATCCCATTAGCAAATGCTATATTAGCTAAGTGATCACCATATCATTTAAATGGTTTGTTTCATTATCATCATACAAAAGTGATAACTTATACGTTTTACAGCAATATAAATAAATAAATGCATAATCGAAGATTTAATTATAAAAATATTCCTTATTACTCATTTAGTTTATGGAAAAGAAAGAAAATGATAGAATATGTTCAAATAAGTTGACAAAAATTTTCAATGTTTGCCGAAAAAAATTTGTTTACATCAAATTATTATTCTTTAGGGAAGAGTTATAAACACTTATATTAACATCTGATAGCTGATTCAGTTCCTACAACATTTTCAAACTTTTTTCTCAAATAAATAATAAATTTGAATCATAAAATTGCTTGTTTTGCGAATAATTCATTCAACGTTTACATTAATCTTTTCTGAATAATCTTAAATTTGTCCTCTTCTTCTTGTCATATTTTTCCGGGAAAAAAAATCAAATGACAGCGAACAATTAATACAATTAATAGATGGATGAGTCAGCATTCCAGTTATTCAAATTGTCCTCTTGAAAATATGCCCATATTCGGTATGTTGCTTTCACAGAGAGGAGGACAAATAACAACAATTCTTAGATGATCGATTCAATGAGGCAAATCAAATTGTTGAAATGATCAAATCAAATACGAAGCATGCATTTGCATAAATGAAGGAAGGTGACAAATGTGCATATAACCAATCACTCCTTGCCTTAGATCATTTATAGATCAATTAAACATAATCGTTAAAAGCATTTTTGAAATCTCATCAAACAGGAAAAAAAAGGATGATGAGGGATATTTCAATATTTTAAACCATCTGCATCCATTTTGTTTACCCATTTAATTATACAATATTATTTCGAACCAAACAATCATCGTCCAATTGCCTTATCTTCTTTTCTTTCCAAGGGAAAAACTTTTAATATATATTTTTTTTCTTAAAATTTCATATCTAAAAAATTTTTCGATTCAATAAATGAAATAATTAATAAAAATTTTGCAACTGTTCGATTTCCTTTTATTGGATTTTTGTTTTAGATTTATTGAAATTTTATTAAGATTTATTGGATTTTCTCGCTGCAATTAAATATGCAATTTATTCTTTTCAATGATATTCCATGAAAAATTAAACTTAATTTGATTATATGAATTTTACGTTTGATAATATTAAAATATATTAGCTGGAAGGATCCTGGATCAGTTGTTGAAGGTCAACTATATTTAAATTTTGACGTTTAATCATCTTTTTTTTGAATTGCTCAGTCTAGTTTGTTCTGATAATCAATGATAAAGATTAGGCTTATTACATGTAGTTTATACAACAATTAATGTACTGGATGAATGTTTTAGCTTGGGAATTTTTTTGCATTTTTTTAGCTTCAATTTTAGAAAAGCTATTATATTTGAAATAATTGAAAAAGCGTTTCTAATTATTCTTCTTTTTTTCTAATTTTATTCGATTTCATTTAATTTACAATAAAATTGTTGGAGAGAAAAAAGGAAGGCTTTCAATTTGGTTCAAGCTTCTTTCTCTTTTTTTTTTTTTCGTTTTCATGCAAAAGAAAAAAGAAAAATAAAAATTTTGCAACAAAATAATGCAAAAGTTCTTCATTTTCTTCGTGGAAAAAAAAAAAGGAGGCAAATAAGAAAAAAAAAAACAATCGACAAAATTTACTTCAATATTAACATATGGTCGAGGAAAATTAGAAGAAAGGAGAAGTAGAAGAGAATGAAATGATTGCATAAATTCGAAGAGAGTTCAGAATTTTTTGAGAAATGAAGTGAAGTAACGATGATTTTGCACTCATTATTTATGAAATTTAACTTTAGTGAAATTTTTGAAAATTTTGAAAAATACGCCATTCCTTTCTAGCTATTATGCTTTTGATGAACTATAGCGGAAGAAGATAAGAATAATGATCAATGTTAGTTATATCATCCATTCATTTCTCCTCTCTTCCCAGGACATTGTTATTTATCTGTTTCAAACTCATAGATATTTCGGTGTTGAAAAAAAGATTTTATTTTATTTTTCATTTCTTTGGAAAAGCCTTGAAACAAACATCGCTATTTATCATTTTTAACTTTGGATGGCCGCCTTTCTTTTTTTTTCTTTTGTGCTTGGACCATTTTAAAAATTTTAAAAAAGGAAAAAAGAGAAAGAGAGGGAGAGAGCATTCTTGAATCGGCAAGACAATTTTTAATTTTACGATTTAATTCATAGAGAGGGATTTTCCATCAAAATTGATATTATAATTGATTTATTAGAAGCCATATCAGAAATCTATTTCGTTGTGCTTGTTATTAGAAGCATAGAATTACGGAAAGTTTCATATATTTATCAAGTTGCTTTAATATATTTTCAGAACTGTGTATATTACTCTTCTTGACAGAGTTGAAGTATTTATATTTGGTGACCTTTCAGATTTTTTTTTTTAAAAAAAAAACTTCGAGTTTTTTTAAAAAAACTTCAGAAATAAGCAACACAATCTAATTTTATGAATACGTAAAGACAAAAATTCGCAAACATTAAATAATATCAAGAGAGAGAGAGAAGAAAAAGAAAGAAAACCGCTCCATTTTGGTTTATTTTTCAATATATTGAGAAATGTAACAATTTCAGAAGTCATCTTTGCAAATTCGAAAACATTTGCTAAAATTTGAATCTATATTTTATTAATTAAGCAGATTTATAGTGAAATTACCTTCTTAATCCAAAAATTTCTTTTGAGTATGAATTCATTGTTTCACTCTTCCATATTTAAAAGATCGCTTTTTTAAAATATTTTCATATCTCAGAAGTATTAATTCAAATTTTGATTAAGAGTTGAAACATTAAGAATTTCTTTTTTTTCTTTGTGATCTAACACCATTCTAATTTTCTTGATGCACTGAATCAGTTCAATTTTATATAGACATATATTGAAGTCATTATTTGATTGCATTTCATTTCACTTTCCGTTCATTTGTTGAAAGCAAAATCTGAAATTTATGAAGAAGCATTAAAATTTCCAGAATTGAAAAAGCCGACTTAGAAAGAAAGTAAATGATTTCAAAAAAAATAATTTCATAAATTTTTGTTCATTTTATGAGGCCGAAAAGCTTTTTACGATCGCCCGCGTTTTTTTCTTGTATGGAAAAAAGTGATACGGTGGATAAGCCATCGGTTTTTTTTAAATTAGCATCATTAAATGTTCGTGTTTTTCTTTTTTTAAAAAAACTGTGTGTATGTGTGTGCCTGTCTATTCGTCTGTATGGTTGTGTGTAATGATCAATTTCAATTTTTTGTTTATTTGTTGAGAAAAAAAGTTTTTTTAACGACATTGTCCTAATGGAGGAAAGAAAAGGCAAAAAAGCAAAGAAAAAACTTTCTTTCTTTTAAAAATTTTTTAAAAAATTATACAAAATTTTCTATGAAAGAAAAAAAAAAGAACTGGTCGAACTGAACTTATTGCACGGAATAATTTATAGAGTTTTCTTTTTTTTTCGGGAAAAAGCTTTTTTTTTTTTTCAAACTGAAAAAATTAAATTTGAAAAATGATCATTTTTTCCAGTTAGGCAGAAATGAATCAAAAAAACTGAATCTCCTAAGGAAAGAATATCATTAGATAAATAGATAAATTATTTCTTATCATAAGTCCACAAAATATTTTGATTATCTGAAAATTTTGATTAATTAGATGAAGTTAATTTTTTTTCTAGAGTTATTTTTACCAATTCTTTGCTGGAATATTCTGCAAAAATCGCCAGCAAAAATTGAAATTTGCATTAAAGTATTTCTTTTGCAGGTTGGAAATTTCAAGATTGTTATCACCATCACATCATAGTTATCAATTAATATCACATTTTGTGCCATAATGAGAAAAAGAGGACATAAAGAAGGGTTAGAGATAGGTTTTCACTTCACAATATTAAATCTGTCACCATTTAAGGCTTTTTGATATTTGCAACAAATATTGTCAAATTGCATCATTATTTCAAGGAAAAAAAATTTAAAAAAGAAATGCAGAATTGCTATGGAATTGATTTATCAAAAGGACTGATTATTTGTTTCTGAAGCATTTGACTTCGCGCTGATAAAGTTATCATTTCCATTTAGAAAAACTTAATTTAATAGCAAAATTTTGACTAGAATTTGATTGTTTTATAAATTATTGGTCAAGTCCAAAAATATTCTTTGCTTTTGAAATAAAATTGGAATAGAGACTGGCAATTTAAATTATAATCGAATATTTAATTTATCGACGTGGAATATATTGAAGAAAGATATATATATATATCTTTTGGTCAATGATTCACTGCGAAACTGATAGCCTTTTAACATGAACTGCTTTTTAGTAATAATTATTTGAATAAAATGAGAAAATGTTCAGCTAATTTGAATTTCAATTTAATTTATGCTAATTGGAATTGATTTCTTGACAAACAGTCAGTCTTATATTTATTTCATTTCATAAAACAGTTTGTTATTGAAACAAATTCGCGGAAAAACAGAAAGAAATGAAGGAAAAAAGAAGGTATCACCGGATTATTGTTGCCAATTTCATTTCTATTTTTTTCCTATTCTTTCATTTTATGAGCAAATTTATTGCTTTTTACTATGTATGTTTGGAATGGAACGGTATGTTTATATGAGCTATTACCGTAATTCTTTGGCAAATTTTGCTAGCAATAATTTCAAGAATTATATATAACTTGGTAATATGTTTAGCTTAACAATGCAAAAAATTATAATTGATATTATCAAAAAAAAAAAAAAAAAAATGAAGAAGAAAGGAATAATATCATTCTGAAATAAATTCCTTACTTAATGTTACTGTAATATGAATTTAAAATTTTTTCATCTTTCATTTAACCTACAACCTGAAAGATATGTTAAGGAGAATTTGATTTAAAAAAAAATATGCAAATTTGTAAGTGATATGCAATAATTTTATGGATTGTGTGAAATTGCATTAATGTGTTACAGTTATTATCATGGAATTGACTGAATTGAAAATGATGTATTGAAAGAAAACATGAAAGAATTATTTTTCCAGAAAGACAGCTAATAAGAGGAATCAGGAAAGATTCATTTATTAAATGCCATAATGAGATAATTTTACTATTTCTTGGATTATTCGAATTAATATCTTAGCAACGATCAAGGCTATTTGTAAAGGTTTAAAGCATCTATTGTATTGTTAAGTATTTGTTCTAACTTTTTCTTTATATGATAAATTTCACTAATCTATTAATAATTCGGATTTAATCAAAATTTTTTTCCATTTTAAATGTGGCAAATTATATGATTTGCTTGAGAATATTTTCTTTGATCGGAAAAAATGATTAATTAAACTTTCGATAAAAAAAATAAAATCTGTCTATATGTGTGTGTCTGAGTACTTTGGAATAGTCTACCTGAAATGAAGTCAGATGATCAGTACCCAGGTAAACCTTTCAGTTATCACAAAGCAGTATATATGATTGGTGATATTTTTCCTTTCATGATAATAAATTTATCATTTGATAATGAGTTTGTTTGCATGCATGTATGGGTGTACGTGTTTTACTCATTTCTCGATTCTTTTCATAATAAATTATCTGATTCATATGTACGTGAAAATACGACAGAATGATCAAAAAATAATTTTTCAAAAGTTTTGTTTTCTCATCAAAAAACTTTTTCTCTTCCAATAATATCACATATACGTGCATATGCATGCATAAACATTTACGTTCAGTATTTTACAAATAACCAGTTTGAAATTAGTTTTGAAATGACTGGTACCAAATGCTTTTTTCTTTTTTTTTCATCGCTTCAGTAAAAAGTTAGAAACAAAGCAAAAAAAGAGAAATTTTCCGAATTTCATCACATTTATTATTTATCAATTATTCCAATTCAAATAATTATAATGAAATTTATTATGAAGTTAATTATCCAACAATAACAAAAAAAGTGGTTCAGTGATACTTCTATATGCTATTCAAATATCAATGATACTAACAATTACCGTATGCTATGAATATTGACTATTGCCCTGTTTTATAATTTTATATAAATTTTTTCGGACAACAATCTGTTTGTTCTATTTTATGTCCATTTATTATTTACATTACAAAAATTTCAAAGAAAAGAAAAATGAAAGGAAGAAAGAAAGAGAAGAGAAAAGAAGAAAAAAGAGGAAAAATGAAAAAAGTAACAAAATAACTATTGTAAGCAATATTTGTTCATTGACTCGATCTATCGATCTTTTACTGACCGGATTTTATGATCGGATTTAATGGTCATTGAAATTTTAAACGTAAGCTGAAATCTGAAGAATAATTAATGTGATAACCTCTGTCATTAGTTACTTCCCTAAAATTTAATCACTTCTTAGCATTATTACACGAAAAAAGGAAAAAAGCATTGGTATAATTCAGAAAAAAAGTGTCAAAGGTCATATAAATTATGATATTATTCTAATCTCTTTTGCAAATTGGTCATTTCATTCTTTGTTTTTCTGCTACTTACATATATATAAATAAACAAATAGAACTGCTAATTGTAATTGAATTGCAGAAACAAAGTAACAAATTAATTGCGGTAATTATGTTAATTATGTAGAGTTATAAATTACTATTTTCATAGCTAGCTTAATTATATGTTAATCAAATCTTCAGGACATTGTGATCAAGCATTGGATTGCCATTTATGTGGTGTTTGCTCAGCAAAATTTTACAATGTTGAACGATTCATTGAACACAAGAAAAATTGTTCAATTTCACACAAACAGGTTTGATATTAAATAGCTTTTGGTAATAAAAATTTTGAAATTGTTAATTTTTGATTCCTCATCAATCAGTTTTCATCATTTCGATTCGTTTCTGGTTTACATTTCAATAATTCTTACTTCCGTTTTCCTTTTTTTTTCTACAGTGTTTTAATATCTTGAAGAAAATTTGTATTTTTACTCCAATATAATTAAATTTTCATTTCTGAGCTCAACTATATTGGGTATGAGTTTAATTTTGCAATTTATGTTCTTAATTTTGCATCAAATTTTCATTCAATTCAATTCAAATGCGGATTAAAATAATATTTGCTTTTTTTTTCCAATAATTTCAATAAAAATTACAGAGTTCGATAATAACACCAAATCCGGATTCGGAATCAGTGCCGATCGATTTGTCGAAAAAACATGCTTCAGATGATCTCGATAGAAAAAGTATTCTAGAAGACAAATCAAATTTGTTGTTTGATCCTTTGCAAACAATACAATCTCATCAACACGTACTATTTTTCATTTTCTAAACATTGAAATTCTGAATTGCTTTCTGAAATTTTAAAATGATTTCGAGATTATTACAAATGTCTAATTAATGGCTGATTTAAAATTGTTAGGTTAAACAGCTGTTACGATGAACTATCATTGAAAAACTAATATTTAAAAAATGCATTACGATGATTGTTCAAGTTTGACCTCTTTTCTTGGCTTTAACAAAGTTTTGAGAATATGGAATTCGATGAACATATTTTACAATATTATCATTTGTGAATGGAATTTAAAAATGTCCCATACAACTGTCAATCGTTTCATTATTCTTTGTTTTAATTCCAATTTTCGAGTTTAAAATTATTCATCTCTGCTTACCACCCACTGCGTAACGTTCCATTTCCGTCGCTAACAATGCCGCAAGAAATGGTTGCGGCATTTCCTTTTTGCCTTTTCGTGAAATTATTACCAATATATATAATTCTTCTATTGAAATGCCTCCTTTCTTCTTTTTTTTTCTTATTTAAATGAATTTAAAAAAGGCAGCTGTTGGTTGTTTGGAAAGATGAAAAAAGAAGAAAATGCACTTTTTTATTTATAATACAAAGGGGCTAAATGGATGACGATGATGATGATGATGATGATGATGATGATGATATAGTTGATTCAAATATTTAATTTTACAAAATGAAATAATCAGCGAAGTCATTTTGATATTTTTGTTGAATAATATCATATGAATAATTTGTAAACAATGCTATTTGTTTACAACAAAACAATTTATAATTCATAAATGAATTCAAGCATTTATAATTATTAGACATTATTATATATGCAAAAAAGGAAAAGTACTCATTTAATTATTAAAAATCAATTAGCCAATTTAGAAGCAATAACTGAGATCTAGACTACTTCAGTAAGCTATTAATAATAATTGTTTGACAAGTCAATAAAACAAAGAATATTTCTAATTTTAAAGTAAAATTAATAACTTAAGCTATCGAAATTTTACGTTAGAAAATATTAATGATTTGCAAAAAAATTTTTAAATTACTAAAAACTTTAAATTTCTCGATTTCCAAACTTTCCTTTTTACTTCAGTTGAAAAAACTTGCAGCAATTATTGGAACTTTATGCGCAATTGGCAGCAAGTCATAGTAGGCATACCGATTCGGAACAAAGTAGCGATGATGGCGGTAATACTTCCTCATATGTCCAATCACCGCCATCCAGTAACGGTATCGCGGAAAAAATTCACCCTTGCGTTGCGGAACAATGTCCACAGGTAATTTAATAACTACCATAATCTTGCCAAATAATTAAACCATCTTTTAATTAATTGCTAACTCTTTCCAGTGATTATCATTAATTTTCATTTTAACTTAATCAGTTCGTATTTTTCGAAAATGTGATTTTTTTTTCGAAATTTTAAGTTTTATTATACTAATAAAAATAATTTGCTAATCTATTTTCTTATCAATTCTTCCTTTTCCAATAGTATTTCTGCAGGGCATAAGGACCTTTTTTATTTACAAAGATAAATGAAAATTATCAGTTAGAAATTTTCATAATTGAAATTTTAATGATCTTTGTTTCAAAACTATTAAAAACAAATAATATATACATTCTTCCCCTTTTTTTTTTTTCTAAAAAAATTGCTTGAAAAAAAAACTAGAATTTGATGATGGCACTATTAAAATCCTTCCGATAGCAAGAATTTTGAAATAGATTAGTAATTGAAGGGATAAAATTTATACTCGAATCAATTAATCTTGTTTTTATTATTGGTAATCGGTTAAGAATGAAATGAATTTTTAAAATGATATCCAAACATGATAGCTGTATCATTCTAATAAAAACCGGTAATTAATGATCTTAATTCGAATTAATTAATAAAAACTTCTGTTGATATAGAAATCAGAATCGGCAATGATATACTATTATACTGTCAAAACTAAGATGTTTTTCATATTAAATAAATAATTCATTAGGGAATTTTTAAATTTGCATTAGAAAAATAAATAAATTTGAAAAAAAAAAAAAAGCAAACCTCTCACTTACTTATCTGAATGGATTTTATATTTAAATATTGTAATTTAAACTGAATTTTCACAACCGAATAATTTTTCATTAAATAAATTTTTAATCCTTAATGCAAAACATTTGTATCATTTTTCACATTTGAAAAATTTAATTCATTTATTTATTTTGAATGAATAATTTTGCGACAAAGTTCCAAATTCATACATCACTAATAAATGATTATATTTTGAAATTTATCGACAAAATGTGCAAATTTCTCTTTTCTTTTCATTGCTGCTTCACAATTTTACATAGATTTGAAAAAGTTAATGCTTATTGGGAAAATAGAAATAGATTTGAGAAATGAAAATTATTTCATTTCATTTTTTTTAGTAACTATTACCACTTTTTAAAGTATATTACAAGATGAAGTTTTTTTTTTTTTTTTTTTTTTTTTTTTTTTTTTTGGCCAATTTGGCTAAAAAAAAAAAGAACAAATTGTTTTTGAAACTTGGAGCAGTGGGAATTAAACGGAAAGAGTAGAAGAAGACGAAGAATAATTAACTATTACTTGAATAAAAAAATAAATTTGTTCTTGTAGACGAGGCAATTTTTCTTCGTTAATAACATTAATAGATTTGTTAATTAGTACTTGACAACATTTACTTCATTAAGGTAAGCAATTTCTTGAATCTTTTACCATTTCATAATTTGATATATATGGATCTATTTCTTTTTTTTTTAATTAATAATGATTGAATTTTCCTTCTTATTAATTTTGAAATTTTTTCCCGTTAAATGCACCATTCTAATTTAATTTGTTTCCCAACAGATATGAATGAGAAATAATTTTAAACATATAATAAAGATAGCATTTGAATGTTTCTTTTATTAATGATGGAAGAAAATAAATTTATGCACAGTTAAAAGTGATCAGTGGTTCATAAATATATATATATATATTTAGCAAGTCTGCAAAATAATATTTCAAGATAAAAGTGAATTTTTTCGAAAAAAGGAGAAAAGTGCGAAATTTTTATCCATCGAATTGCTGTTTTTCTTATTTTTTTTAGCCATTAATGATGCATAATAGATTATAATAATAATCATAATAATAATAATAATAATAATAATA
>JAOVVO010000957.1:0-24642 GCA_028564675.1 Onchocerca lupi | reverse complement strand
ATCATTTTTTTTTTTTTTTTTTAAACCAATTAAAATATAATGTGATGTTAAATTTATTTTTTTTTTTTTTTTTTTTTTAGAAACAGCTTGTCTTCAGCCAGTTCATGAATCAGAAAATGGATGGCATATCCGCTGGTATTTCGATGGTGAAACTTGCAAAACATTTCGATGGAATCCGGAAGTTCAAGCAAATGCCAATAATTTTGTCACCAAAGAACATTGTTTAGCATATTGTACATGATAATTAATTATTCCATAAATTATAAATTATTATTTCAAAATGGAAATTGTTTTTTAAAATTATTCGAATATTTTTTAACTTAAATATACAAATTGTTAAATAGTATGAGCATTATGAGCAAATAAGTACATAATCAATGTAAACTATCATTGTAATAAGTACTCGAAACATCATCATCAATTTAACAACGCAACATTGGAAATTTGTTTGCTTTGCAAAATTCAAATATTGAAATTTAAAAAAAAAAAGAAAGTGTAAATATCTTTTCTCCTTTTTTTTTTTATTTTTTTCTATTTTTGCAAAATTTTATTTTCTCGATAAAATTTTTATACTGAAATATTTTAAAAATATTTCTTTTGATGTGAAAAAACGAAAATAATAGGGAAAAAGAGAATTAAATTTGATGCATATATTATTATATAAATATTTCATACTCTTTTTTTTTTTTATTACAAAATATATAATATATTACTTCTCGAAATACTTAAGAACCCGTAAGCAATAAAAATTTATCATAAAGATAAAAACGGAAATAATAAATACAAATAAAACCTTTAACATTTAATTTACATATGTTATTAAGCTGTTAATCTATTATCATTGTCGCCCATTCCTTTAAAATTTATTAATTTTACCATTTTGATAATATAATATTGCGGCATAATAGATAATTAATAATATATTGTAATAATTGCTAGATTTATTTTTCAAGAAAATCTAAAATTTGATTAATAATTCGATGAAGCATAATAATAATTTGTTACCAGAAAATACATATTTCATAAAAATTAAGTAACAAATTAAAAATTTAATATGCAAATCATGTTGTTATATTTTGGATAACGAATAATTTATTTTTGAAAATATGTAAATTTCAAATTCCAAAAGAAAATAAATAAATGAAGGACAAAAGAACTGTGATAGTCTTTCATTTCATATTTAAAAGAGAAAACGATTGAAGAAATATTTTTCATTGTAAAATAATTATTATTCGCTTATAATGTCCAAACAAGGTGCATGGATTGCTCTCTCGGTTTCTTCATTAATTAACATCTTCAACAACATCGTTATCATTATTATCACCAATATCATCCATAGTGATAAATATTTATCCATGATCAACATCACAACAAATTTATTAAATGATTTAATCCTTTCTTATTTTTATCAAATATACGATTGGTTAATCTGCATACAATATAAAGATATCCGAAAAGATATACTTGCTAAATAAAAAGAGGAAAAAAGTATCGAATGAGCACAGCGAAGAGAATTAAAATTGAGAAAATTTATAAAGAACAAAAAAGACGTTAGAAAAATGTTAACTTGAAATAAAAAAGAAGCATGTAAATATTCTGAAGAACTTAAAAAAAAAGAGATAAAATTTAGATCTTAAAAAGATGATGAAAATGAAGTACAAAGAGAAAAATAGTCTAGGAAAGTTATTAAAATCAATATCTGCTACGATAATGTAATGATCAGCCGAAGATACTATCAAAAACAAATGAATAATGAAGCAAATAATACGAGCATATCTATAAAATTCTCTCTCCTAATTAATTAATTAACAAAATTGCGATTTCTTCTTTAATTCTTACATCATTTAGAAAATTGTTTAATTTAAAAGTTGAAAATTTTTTCCAATATTAGAGGACATATGCTAGCAGTAAGTAACCATATCAAGAAAAAGTATTTTATGGATGCAATAAGAAACTTTTTTGTTATTTTAATAATGATCTAATTAATTAGTTAATCCAGATTTGTGCCTAACAGAAGTAAGTTGCGAAAAGAAAATATGTTAGTCGTAAAGAATGTGTTACGATGAATGATGTTTTAATTGATTGGAAAATTACAGAATTAATTTAGGAATTTTATTATCATTATTTAATATGTAAGCATTTTTATTACATGAAAGCATCAGTAAGCATTTTTAAATGTTTCGTATTGCCAGTTCTTATTGATGCTTTCATGTAATATATACATATACATATGTATATATACAAATGTATGTCAAATTTTTGATTTTTTTCCCGAATAATTCATATTATGGAGCTAAATTAAATTTTATGTCTCATTTATGCTATTATTAGACATGTCAGTAAGCATTTCTGAATATTTTATTACACAGCTAGTAAAATTATGGATCAGGAAAGATTTTTTATATGGCATAGATGAATCTTAATAGGAAGGGTTTTATTGGTTGACAGAGGATTGATTCTTCGTCTATGTTACCGTGAAAAAGCGAATAATCACCAGATAGTGACCGGTGGTTTAGAATATGTAATTATGCAAAAAATTTTGGACTTTCAAGACAAAGGATTAGAGATTAACAATGCTTACAGAAAGTTGTAGTTCTTGCAACATCCCAGACAACTAACATGAATTTCAACATTACAAACAATGCACATGAGCTCTATTAGCAGATCGAAAAATGAGAGAGCAAAGGTTTTTGTACCGAAATATGGACAAATGATTCATTTGCCTCAGAAATATTATAAATTTCTTCTTCATATTTTTGTTATAAAATATTTCGGTTTTGCCGACACTAAGTCTCATTAATGCTGTTATTAGATAATTCAGCAATTTTAAATACTTCATATTATAGAACTAACTTAAGTTCTAGGTCTTATTGATATTATTATTACATTATGTCAGTAGACATTTATGAATATTTCACATGCATTTTGAGCCAATTTAAATGATGCATTTAAACATTATCTTGATTACTTTGGAAATAATTTCAACGTAAAGTGTTGTGATTAGCTTTATTGAGATTATATCAAATTAATGATAAGCCTAGATTAATTCATCTTATCGTTCGTTAACTGATAAAAAAATTGTTTAAATCTTAGCTTCTGAAAAGTCATAAACGTTAAGAAAGAAGAACGATTCATCCTAAAAAGCGTCAGAAAAAAAGAAAGCATATAATTTTTTTGGATTGGAAAAAGATAATCCAAAGATGAAACGAGGTGAACATTCTCGTTGAGGAATTTATGAAATTAAAAGTGTTAAAGAGGATGAGAGTGAAAAAAAAAAAAAAAAAAAGAAAACTTTATTGAGCAGGAACGTGAATTATATGTGAAAATGTTTAAAGCAAAGATGGGATAACTGGGGATCAATTTTTGACAGTCACTAGGACAGTAGATAATTAAGATCAAAAAAATGAGAGAACGCAATCCGATAAAATATTTCGAAAAATAAGCCGGAACGGATGGAAGGTGTTTGTTGCTTTTCCACTATTTTGATTTAATAAAGGGAAATTTCATGAAATCATTCATAGAAATATGAATATGAAAAATAATGAAATTCTGATATTAAAATATCAAATATATTTGAAGAAAAAATGATAAATCAGATGATATTCAAGAAAAGTCACAAATCAATAATATTCAGGACAAATCAAAAATTAGATAATATTCAGGAAAAGCGAGAAATTGAATAGTATTCTAAGATTCAGATAGCATTCAGGAAAAACTAGGAATCAGATGTATATTTTTAAGAGAACAATAAAAACATAACCATATTATACTGTCATAAGTAAACTACCAGATGATATAAACTTTACTAAATCGTGATCATTTAGTAAAATTTGAAAAAAAAAATTAAAATATGATAAACGTTGGGAAGAGAGGAACAAACAAATGAATAAAGCACTTTTCTTATATATTCAAATAAGCTGGGATTAGATGCTGCTAGAGAAAATGCGCTAAAAGTAGAAAATCAAGAAAAAAAAGATGAATTGATCCAAATGTTGACGAAGCTATGCACAATAAATAATGCTCAAAAGTGCATGGAACATAAAAATCTTAATTTATGTTTGAATTTTTAATTTACTGCACCAAATTTTGCCAGATTTTTATTTTATCCAAATTATTATTCTATATCAATATTCCCTTCATTTATTTATAGCAATACATCGTCTACATTCGCAATTAAATACTGGTAAGAAATTAAAAAAAACTGCTAGCTGTGTTATCGAATTACTCGTTTAATATTTCAAAAATTATTTTGAGTAGAAAAAGAAGATATATGATGATAAATAAGTTAAATCACTTCCCACAATTAGGAAAATTGTCCCGATAATTATGGGGGATGAATTAATTGATTTACTAAAAACCGGACAATTACTGGAAATAAAATCCGATATGGTAATTCATTATGCCCGAAAATTTCATTTTTACATATTTCATAACAGAATATATAAATAAAAAAACAATAATATTTATGGTAACCATAGTGGAATAACAATGATAATCATGATAATATGAATAAAATTACCATTTATAATAATTTGAAAACCACGAATGTGTTTGAATTAAAAATGGATTTAAAATTTCGAAAATAAAAAAATATTATTTCGGAATTGGAAATTTTAAGGATCGGAAATAGAAAACAAAGAAAGAGTGTAAGAATAAAATCAAAAATTAAGTGAAATAAAAGAATTAAAATCATTCTATAAGAAGTTAAAAATTGCTTTGAAGTTTTGGTTAATATTAAAATAGAGAAAAATAATCAAGAAAAAAAAATGTAATAAATGAAAAAAGACTATAGATGTCAACATTGAAGAAATAGTATTGTGTTAAAGATTGAGAGAAAGTCTGTAACAGTCATGATGCCTAATACGCCAGAGACTGAGAATGAACCACTGCATGTAGCTTAAGACATGAAAACAATTAATAAGACACAGAGAGAGAGAATAGCAAGTGTCCCATAGATACGAAAAGATTGATAAAGAACAACAACTACTCTCTATTTTTTTCGAATTTGAGGAATGATTTTGATAGGTTAATGCTTGAATTGCTATTTCTTCTTCTTCCGATCTTTCCTCTCTCACCCGCCTTTTCCCGGTCATCAGTTATTGATGAATTTTTCAAATTCATCGGTGAAAGTATGAAGATATCACAAGAAGGTCGTAATAAAGCTTTTCCTTTTTTTCTTTCTTTTTTTTTTTTTAATTTAAAAGTTTGAAAAAAATGATTTAATTAATTACTATTATTTCTTTAGATTTTCTGATTCTGATGTATTTATATTTCCAGAATTAGTAACTGAAAATAGTCATACATTTTTTATTTTTTTGCATAAAAGTAATAGAATTGAATCAGTTATATTAAGAGAATCAATAAGAACGGATGTGATGAAGGGAATATTTATATTGCATTCTTGGATGTAACTTAACACTTTAATCATTTGTTTTATTCAAATTATTGATTTTTTATTACTTGAAATTGATAATGCGGGTAATATTTAAATGTTAAACTAACATATGCAAGATGAAAGTTATGGTATGTAAAATTATTATGTGAGTTGTAAAATATATTTAATTTCACGCGTATGCATCTCATTATTGAATGTTAATTTCGAATTTAAAATTTTCTTCCTGTCTTACATACAAAATATTTCAATGTTAAATGTCAATTTTAATTATTTAGTTGTATGTTCAAATTCAAAGTTAGCTAAAAGAAGTATTTCAGGTCAAATAATTCAAAGAATTTGTATTTGTTAAATTTTCCTCTTGCGAACTAATTTTGTAAAATTTGGAGTAAAGAAATTTTATTTCAGATAAAGCTATCATTTTTAAGTTCTTTTTCATTTCTATATTAAACGTATCGCAATGTTTGGATGTTTCGGTACTGGAAACGGTAATGGCAACAAGCTGAATTTACGTATTGAAATTCTAGAAGGATTATTAGCATCAATGGGTGAAGGAAAAAATGCAAAAGTGAATTTATTAAAACAAACGATCATGCGGAATAAGACAGACATGGCGGGTGATGCTTTTCGTTCGCTCGATTTAATGCGACAAGTATGTTTCTTCGTGGATAGAGGATTGAGATACAACGTTTAGTTTTAGTCAAAAAAAGTTGACCAAGGATTATTGCTTCTGAATTATTGATTGAGGATAAGTTATTTTGTCGCAGATTTGACTTTGACAATTTTAATTCATTTGTTAGAAACATAACTGAACTGAAAAAAAAACATTTTGAAATCATTAAATAAGTTGTATTGTTCGAAATTAGGAAAAAAATGATGATGTAATTTGATGAGTTGATAGTTAAGCACTTACTTTTCAGTATCTATTCTTCCATGAAGAATCATAAATGAAATCTTTTATAAATCATACTTATGATATAATAATGAAAAGTTGTACATGCCTTTATTAGGTTTTTCAATCCGAAATGACTGATGAATTTCGGCAAATTATTGAACGACATTTAAGGACAACTTTTTCTCCAGCATTGGAAAATCTTCAGAGAAATGGATTGGTTTGTATTAGAGTTTTATTATGGCTTTTTCAAATTTTTATCCAGCAAACTATCTCTGTATTAAAAAAAAGTATAAAAACTATCTTATCAAATTTACAAAACAGTTCAAGAGACAAGCAAACATGTAGGATTGTTTTTACCATATGATTATTGTAACAAAGTTGCATTAAATTAAATTAGCAGTACCACTAGAATGATGTAATTAAGCTAATTAATCACATAATCCTAATAATGTTGCTATTTCGCCTTATTTGTACGTGAAATACTTATAATACATATTCCATTTATATGTTTTATTTATGTTTCAATGTTCTAATTAGCAAAATAATAAATTTTCCTATTTTGCATAAATATTCCATTGATCACCTATCCTTTTCAATTTTTTAGGAAGTGACAGATGAGGATATTAAATGCTTATGTCGCAGCATTCTTGAAGCAGCTAAAAAGCCATTTCTCTGTGAAAAACAAATGGAAAGCTTCGCGGAAAAAGGAGTGGAATCTCCAACGTAAATTATTTCCCTTTCATTTCATCAACTAATAAATCAATGGAGACATGAGAATATTCGCACATTATTCAATATTAGAAGAAGGATGTATTATATAAATACTTATTTGTTCAAAAATGGATAATAAAGTCATCATTATAAGAAAATGGAACAAATAAGGATAAAATTATATAAACATACCGACTGCATCAAAGTTTTCTCATTATATCTTTAAAAAAAATCATTTATAATACTTATATTTGTTGTAGTTTTCCGATCACTACTGAATCAGACCTAGATAGCGAAGCAAGTGTTGTTAATTTTGCACATCAACGTCCAGCGGCAATTCTCCCGCGAGGAAGAAAACGTGGTCGTCCTCCTAAAGTTAGACTTTGCTAATTTTTATCAGATTTCTTTTATTTGACCTGCTTTTTACTTATGAAGAAACCACTTTATATAAAAAATAAATGGATAGAAAATTATATATTTAATAAGTAAATATATATTCATTTATATTTATTTATTCATTCATTTACTTACTTATTTATTTATTTATTTGTTCGTTTATTTATTTTATGCTGATTTATTTATTATTTATTTATTTATTCATTTATTTATTTATTTTGATTTTTCAGACAGATAATGCTGGTAGAAATACTCCATCATATGTCCATATCAGTGAAATGCTTACTGAATTAGATTTGGCCAAGGTATTTTTTTATGTTTATTGTTCTCGTTGAACGATTGTCTAATGACAGAACACTTTTATTTAATTGTGTAATAAGGTAAATTTATAGTTGAGGAACTGATGCGAAATAAATTGAAGTTCGGAATACAATATTAAAATTTGAAATATAAAAATATGCGATGTTCTGTGGCAACGAAATTTTCATATATCATTTTTACAGTGGAATCCAGATCGTGTATGTTCGTCATCGCAGTTCATCCTTATGTCGAGAGTTTCTCGAGTCCTGATGATGCAAAATCATCGAGAATTACTCACGAGGTATCCAACCATTTTCCGGGTAATTTTGCATTTATTGAATTAATTTTAAAGATGAACAGCATCATTCAAAACCATTAATTTATATTTAGATTTGAAATCTAAAGTACAATATAATGCTATTGCTTATGTTTCTATTATTCTCGTTGCTTTATTTTTTTTTTTTTTTATCAGAAGTAAGAGAAAAACCGCATATTATCGAAAATTCTGACATATATTTAACATTCCTTTTATTCCCTTAATCAAAAAAGATCAAAAATAATTAATTTTGCTATCTGTCTATAGTGATGTTTTTAATCGATTATTTTGCAAGTAAACAAGTGGTACCTTTGTGTGAATTATACTATCCGATTTTGGCCATAAATAAAATATTCAGAATGTACACAGCCAGAAAATATACGATAGACCATTGGGTTGATTAAAAATACAATATTTTTCTCAAAATAGAATTTTCAAATAGTCATCTTTTGATCAATTTTACATTAAACTTTTTAAAATTATAGTATAATAGTGATGAAATGGATCGAAAATGGTTAATCAATCATCGACTCACAGCTCGATTAAATGGAGAAATTTATTTGCTGTTGTTGAATGATGCTGCTGAAATTGCTAGCGCAGAAGGGCTTTCGTTAGTTTATGTTTTTTCTTTTTTTTTTTTGCCACGAATTTCTTACGAAAACTCATTTTAACCAACACTTAATAAGTATCCTATAGTAATCGGGAAAATAAGCTATGACAGATCGAAAGAGTATTAATAAAACACATTTTTTGGACAAGAAATGATTGTTGTGATCTATTGCCGAAATTTTGGATCGGAAGAAGTAAACTTTTTTTTTTTTTGATATTTTTATATAGTCCATGAATATAGGGATTCTTAATCATTCCGTGAATATTGACTGGAAATTCTTTTTTATTCATTCTTGGGACTTATATTGATTGATGTGCATATGCGAGTTATTTATAATAATGATTCAATTTCATTTTAATTTCGTTCAGTTTGAATTAAAGCCTTTCAACTTCCTCAACTTATTCTATCTTATTATTGTTCATACAATGCCAATTTACTTTCGGAAAAAGGAATAGATTGATAAAAGTATTTCACAATTTTCAGCTTTTATTTAATATTGAGACTCTTTTGCCATTAAAATAAGAACATATGATATCGATTTAAAATGTTTGAGCAAAATATAGAATACAGTTTGAAGATTTTTTTTTTTTTTTGGCATCAAAATTTTGCGAAAGGAATATATCTGAGATAATTGAATCTATCACTCTTATTGTCATAGTATAGCATTGAGAGCATAACTGAAATGAATATAAAACGATTGAAATTTTTAATATTTCTACCAGTAATTCTTTTAGATATGCGGTTGATGTTTTAAAATGCTTCGCATTTTGCGTATCACCATCAATGATTTTGAAAATGAAGCAAGAAATGCGAAAAGTTACTGATTTTCACAAAACGGTTGAAATAAAACGGTTTTGTTTATAATAGTATTATGATAGAAATACAGGTTCACAGAAGTGTCTTAATGTTTTGTAGTGCCTTCATATATCTTTGAATTGTATAAAACAGGTTTTGTTTATAATATTATTTTACATTCTTTATTGTATTTTATATTCTAGATAAGTTTTACTATATAATGATTTATTTTACTATCTTAATTTTAATTTTGAAACACAAGAATTTTTCAGATTATTTCTTCAATTTAAGGTTTCATTTTTATTTTTATCTTTCATAATTTTATATTTAATAGTATACTTTTTTCTTTCCTGTTCTCTTCATGCGTGTAAATAGCATCATATATAACATTTATAATATTCTTGTGACCGATAAAAATAGAAATTAAAACGCAAAATTAAAAGAGTTATTAATAAATTTTATTCAGTGTTGTTAGCCCATAAACATTAATTCATTAAAATATATTTTTTATTTCCTATCCATACAACTATATACTGTTTATCTATTACTTCTTATAAGTTTATGATTTTTGTCATTCTACAGATCTATTTTAATCTATTAACTAGTTGGACTTTTTATTATTTTCTTCAATTTTCTTTTTGAGAATCTTTATTGCTTTTCAACGCATTATTTTAAAAATGATTTCTGTGGTGATTTTTGTAGTCATTGTGATACACATCCGTGATATGCATATAATTAATATATTGCTTTCATCAATATCGTTCTCTATATCGATCTGAAAGAATGGGAAGTTAATTGGATGAAAATAGAAATTCACTTTTTTTATTTGTATATGTCAAATTCAAATTTTCTCTTCCATATTATTTTAAAATGATTTTTTCATCAAAAATAAATCAGTCATTAAAGCTAACGGTTGATTTGTTGCGCTAAAAAGATAATAAGTTAGTTTTTTGTTTTGATTACTAATGTTTTTGATTATTAATGTTTCTATGTTCAAGTAATAAAAACTATCATAAATCAATGAAAATTTGAAAAATTTCCTTCTGGTTTTAATGAATTGAATTTGGAAAATTTGAATTTCTTTATAATTTATTGGATTAGTTTATTTTTTTATATTTGAATGGATGAAAATCAAATCGATCAGTATTATTACGGTTTTCTGGCGAAGGGAGATGTCGAACCATTGCTAAAAAATGATGGTGATTTTCTGATACGGAAAACTAACTGGAAAGGTTCCACTTATATGGATATCATTAAAGAAAGCAAATTTGTTCTATAATTTCACATTCTTCTGCAATTCAATTCTTTTTTTTATGCTTGACGCGAGTTGATATATTGCTAAAGAAGAGTCATTTTCCAGTTAAAATGGAATTTCAAAAGTCTAAATTTAACAAATTTTAAAATATAATATTCGGAATTTTTAGATGTAGTAGCCTTATCACTTGATGTATGTACGAGTAAAGGAATAAAACATTTCATCATCAATAAAAATGCAAATGGTGAATTTTATATTGAAAAAAATAAGGTATATATTTTTTAAAGTGCATTAATTAAATTAATAACTTTGAAAAGAAAAATAAACGAATAATTTTAACGGTTGTTTTAAAATATTGATATGTTGACAATGTCACAATAATAATATTTTTACAAAATAAATTGAAGATTTTCAATAAAATATGTTAAGCAGATATTCGAAATTTTTATTGGAAATTAATTATTCAACTTTTGAATAGGAATTTCCATAACAGTTTTTTGGTAATATTTGTTTTCTTGTTTGATGTTTGTCAAAATGGATTTTAACGTCAAAAAAATTTTCGGTAGATTTTCATCGTAAACTTTCTAGCTATCAACTTTAGTATTGTTTGAAAATATTCGTATTTTATGACTACCTATCAAAATCATTTAACGTGTAGAAAATTTTCACTAAAATT
This sequence comes from Onchocerca lupi, assembly GCA_028564675.1. Lineage (NCBI taxonomy): Eukaryota > Metazoa > Nematoda > Chromadorea > Rhabditida > Onchocercidae > Onchocerca > Onchocerca lupi. The sequence continues at coordinate 13,296 of JAOVVO010000957.1, read as the reverse complement.
CCTATGCAACTTATCAACTTGTCAACTTTAATATCATTAAATGCATTTTCATTCTTCAAATGCATCTCAAATTTTGCTAACATTTTCTCTTTGTACACAAGAGAAGAGGTGCAAAAAAAAAAGAAAAATTCATTTTTTAAAATTATCTATTCTTTGAATCAAAGAATTAAATTAAGATGCGTTTCGAATGAATATATGGATTCGGAAAAATTTTGCATGAATAAATTTGATAAATTTGGGGCAGAATAGAAGGTGCTTAAAAGTTTATGAATTCTATCGTAAATTGTGAGAAATTTCTAGAAAAAATCCATTGCTGAATTGATTGCATGGCATTTGTCAACAAAGACACCTCTATCGCAAAAGAGTCAAGTAATTTTAAAAAAAGGAATTCCAAGGCCTGATTGGCTTCTGAAAAAAGACCAAGTAAAAATGATCAAAAAACTTGGTGAAGGAGCATTTGGCGAGGTTATGGAATTAATAATTTAAAAATTAAAAGGAATATTCATACTAAATGAAATATTGATAGTTTGTGCTGGGCAGGTTAATTATAATTAGGGAAGCAGGCAATAGATAACATATTAGCATTTAATTGAGTACTTGTGGGATTAAAAGTTTCATTTTTACTTAATTCTGCAGAAAATATCACCAAAATTTCTTTTCAACTTTTTTTTGAGGTATTTTTTTAACAATGCGGGATAACTTTTTCCCATTAATTAATCAAAAATATTCGTTTTCATGGTATGCAATTGCCTTTTGAAAATAATTTAAAAATTTCTTTTTTTTTTTTTTTTTTTGATTATTTACAAGATTTTTTTCTTCGAAACATTTTTTCTCAAAAAGTTTCACCATAAATTAACTTGGCATAAATTTTTGTGCTTTTTCTTTCTTTCTTTTTTTTTTAAATTTAATTTCTTAGGTTTATTGTGGAGAATATTTGGATTCAAATGATCGTGTACATTTAACGGCTATCAAAACAATGCATGACAGCGCCTCACGTGAGTCACGTTTGAGCTTTCTTAAAGAAGCTCGAATTATGCGTAAACTTAAACATCCATACATTGTTCGCATTTATGGCATCGTTGTTGACTCGTCACCATTCCTTATATTAATGGAACTTTGTGAAGGTTTACTGATTTTAATTAATCAATCGGATAATTTTAATTTACATTAAAATTGAAAACGCAATCGAAATTATATCAATTCGATTCTTGAATTCCGTAATCAATATGGAATGATTAAATCATGTTATAGAAATAAATTGTTTGTATTTTGTCACTTCTTGGAAATCGAATTTGCATAAATTAATTAATTGTGATATTTGTAAAATGCAATTGCTATCTCATTATTAGCATATTTATTAAGAATGCAGAATTGATTGTCTAAAATAGTTTATAATGATTTTATTTAATACTTATCAATAATATATTAAAATATTCAAATAAATTAGATAATTATGTAAAAGCAATTCAGGTGGGTCAGTATTATCATTTCTTCGAAAGAATCGAGGAATGATTTTACCGAGTTTAAAATTACGATTTATAACAGAAAGTGCTTCAGGCTTAGAATATCTTGAACAAAACAATTGTATTCATAGGTATTTTTTGCAAACAAAATATTTTCTTAGCTTGTTTAGTTTCTTCAATGTTATTAATAATTAAAACAATTATTTAGAAAAGCATTAAATTATTTTCAAATTAAATGATCAATTTGAAAGTTTGAAGGTGGACTGATTCGTTTGATTATAGTAATTATATCGCGTAGTAATTATCGTTATTTATTATATCTTCTGATTTTAATATTCTTTTTTTTTTTTTTTTTTAGGGATATAGCAGCTCGAAATTGTTTACTAACACGAAATAATCATGTTAAAATAAGTGATTTTGGCATGTCTAATGAAAAAACACCTATTCAAGATAGAAGTCTTGACAAAGTGAGACAAATCTTTTTTCTTTCAGAAACTTAAAAATACTAGTATCATTTTCAAGTATCATTCGTTTTGTTTTGTTCCTATAAAAAAAAAAAAAAAAAAAAAAAAAAAAAAAAAAAAAAAATGCTGAAATTTTTTTCTAAATTTAAAAAAAATTTGAAAAATTACTTTGATAAATAACAATTTCATGAGAGTAATCATGATTGTACTTAACTTCATTTATGATATATTGTGAAACCTACTAAATTGCAAACATTTTGTAACCTTAATTAAAATTTGTTAACAAGTAGTAGTGAAGGAACTAATTCACTTTTAGTTACTGCAATTATGTCGATAACTTTTAATAACTTTCACTCACTGTGATTATATCGCATAATGACAGCTAATATTGAAAAACAGATAATAAAGCAATTTTAATTGAAAATGTGGTTTAAATTGTTTTTAACATCATTTAAAAATTTGAAATCGATGAAGAATCATTATATAATCTTAAATTCTCTATGCAGTAAATTTTTGTTTCATAGAAATATTCCGAGGAACTCTGATTAATTCGATTAAATGATTATAGGTACCAATCAAATGGCTTGCACCAGAAACACTACAAAATCGAATTTATTCAATCAAAACCGATGTATGGTCTTACGGTATAATGGTAAATATTGTTGATACGATTGTTTTAATAGATTAATCAATTCCCTCCAGCTGTCGGGAAAACTTGTGTCGTGGCGCGTAGATCTCAAACTTGGGTAATTAAACCTTTATTAAAAGAAAAACTTGATAATACAAACACGAATCTTACAAACATTGCAACAATAAGACATGAATATTACAAACATTACATATAAAATATAGCACAATTAATGGCGAAATTACTATTATAATGACTAAATGGCAAAAAAATCGGAATAACTGGATAGAAAATAGCGACCTGTCGTGAATGCAGATTAATTTGAAAATGAAAAAGGAAAGGGTTGAATCTGCATATATATGCGTCTTTGTTAGCACAATGCCGCTAGCCCTTTGTTAGCAAGATGCCGATAGGTTTATCTATTTTATGTAAATTAAGTTACAAAATCAAAAAAATGTATAATCTGGAGAAATGTTACTCCTTATCTGCATTTTAAGGAAAAATTCAATTTTTGACCTTCAGTTGTTCTGACACCAGCAGTAAATTAGTAATTCGATAGTAATTGATATTCTTGATAAGTAGCAATATAAACATAACAAAATGTAACAAAATATTTTTTTTAAATATTTCATTTAACAAAAGAAATGATGACTCTCTTTTAAAATGAAATTTTGTGAATTCAAATCAAAAAGATGAAATACGAGTTAAATTTAAATTTTAATTGCATTTTGCAACATTTACAGATCCGTTTAATTCCATTTCATTGTATTAGGGTGCAGGGAATTTCAAAACTAGAAATTTGCAATCATTAAATAATATTCTGATTTCATTTTTTCAAGATGAAAATAAAAAATTAAGGATAGAAAACAGATTCAAACTGTAATTAAATTGCCGATTAAATTCAAATTCGATGAGAATATATGTGGAATGAAAATGGAAATTAACTAGCAAAAAGTTAAACTTCAAATTGAACAACTTTTTGCAACCTATAATATTTAAATCTGCCTATATGAGTCCAATTTACATGTTTGGGAAATATATTCGGAAGGCTGTGAACCCTATCCATCATTATCAAATATCCAAACTAGAGCTAAAATTATCGTTCAAAATTATCGCATGGATATGCCTGAGGTATCTCATTTGTCACATATTTCAGCTCTGCCAATTAAATTATTGTACAATTAACTGGGCTGATTGATTGTTATATCATTAAGGTGTTGCATCGAATTACAACTTGTAAATTTCGAATCAAATGTTTCATTTAATTTCATATTTGAACTATTGAATTTCAATCTGATCAGTGAAAAATAAATATATTTCAATTATTCATCTATTTGATAAAATTATGAAAGTCGGAATATAAATCGATATTAATTCACTTATATTTATTTTGCTTTCTTCACATGAAATTCGAGAAGCTACCTGATGTATCAGTTAGAATGGCATAGGCTTATGATATCGCAATACTTTTTAAAATTGAAAAAGTAATACCCAATAAAATTTTACTTACCAATCAATCAATGATGTTTTACCTAACAATCAATCAAATAATATTTTACTCACTGATTGATCAAATAAGTTTTTCTTATTTGGTTGCCAATTAAACAAATAAAAATTTACTTATTAATTAATCAACTAACAATTTACATACCAATTAAACGAATGACATTTCCAGGGTACACCACCAGAAGTTGCATCGCTTGTTGGCAAATGTTGGGCTAAAAATCCTACTGATCGGCCGTCATTTGCAAAAATTCATGAAACATTAAAAGAATTAATCAATATGTTGATGGCCACCGAACCGTCAAGTAGTGAATGAAAATATGAAAATATCGAAATTTACATAAGTTTCCAATCAAACAAATTGTTATATTTGAAAGAAAAAAAAAAGGGTTGAATAAAACAATTAAAAAAGTGTATAATTGTTGTTATATACTGTAAATATCACATGCAAATAAAGATTAAACGTTATTTATATTGCAAATGGTCAATTAAATAATCGAAATAAATTTGAATTTAGGAAGAAAGGAATGCAAATTAAAATCGATAATAATAAATATACAATGGCAGCTCAAATAAATGTAATATATATATATATAATGAAAAGATGGAAAATTAACTATTATTTTTGGATTATTAAAATTTGACCTTTGAACTATGTCTTTTTAATGCTTATTTCGTACTTTACGTTTATTTCATTAATATTTTATTGCTTGCTGACTAAGAAAATGATGTTGGATAAGAATTAAATTCAAATAGTTTTTTTTCGTCAGTTTCAAAATGTGAAGTGATAAAAGAAAATTACAATATGAATAACATACTTGGATCAGAAATAGCCAACGAACGAAAATGAAGTGATAGCGCAAGAAATTCTGCGAAAAATGCGAGAACTTCGAAGGTGAAGGATGTAGTGATTGTTCAGTATTACTGATTAATTGAATTCGACGGTCATTTGATATTCCAAATAAATTGGAAAGACGAAAAAATCTAGCAAGTGGATGCGTTGATGATTAGCAATTGAATAATCAAGAAAATGGTTGTCTTAAATTTTCATTTTCATCTATTATATGCAATCGCAAAGAACTATTTTGTCACTTGAAGTGATATAATCAGAAATGGATTTTAAGAACAACTGACGACAACTGTCGCAACAATCAGACAAAAAAGAACTTCTAAAGCACATACAAATTCAAAATTGGGCGCAAAATGGTCTTTGAATTTCGGCGAAATTATTGCATCTTAGAAGTACGTTCAATCAACATTGATGAACAAAAAGAGTCTAATTCATTTTCACAAATCAAACAATCAATACTTCAGAATTTAAACAAAAACTAAAAAATTGTCTCATTTGCCAAAGGTCAAATGAACCTTAGTCTTGCTGGCCAACTATTATTTCTACAATCATTTCAACAATTTTTTGCATTGAAAATATTCCTACAACTGAAATCTGAATAAGCAAAATGTCTTCCGAAAGTACATCGAATTCGAAAGCGCGTGGATTTCCAGTAGAATTCACTAGAAAAATCAGCAAATTTATTCGTTGTTAGCAAAAATGTACCATATTGTCATAGTTTTTAATTTTTTAATAATATGTTCGACCTATTTAGAATGACTTGAAAGCCATAATTTATAAGAAACGGAATTACTTTTGTCCCAACCTAATGCTCATATTAGGCATGGTTGCAGGATGAGATTCATTTTTTTTATTTTGTTCTGAAGAAAAATCCAATGATAAAAAAGATGTTATTATTCTTCCATTTATAAGTATTTGTAATGTTTAAGCATATATCAAAGATAGATCCATTTCAGCAACTGTTAGCTAAACTTATCATTTACAATCAATATTATCCAATCACTTTCATTTCCTTTTTTTCATCTGTCACAAATATGCCACATATTATATGTATATAAGCAATTTATATATGTCTTTACAAGGGAAAGCTTACAGACCGGATGCTTATTTCTGTTTATTCTAAAGAATAAATAACAACTGAAGCGTGGAAAATTAAAAAAAGAAAAAAAAAAGGAAAAAAGTAAATATAAGATGTACAAAGCGATTTGCGATAAAACTGAAACTTTTTAGGATAGAAAAAAGTGACAATACATGATTGAACAGTTAACTTTATTTTTTTTTAAGGAAAGAATTGAAAACAAAATAAAAAAAAAAAAAACAATGAATGGGGAAAATATTATGAAGATAAAATTTTTGATAGAAATATTTGGCAGGAAGAAGGAAAATTATGGATAGATGTAATTTATTTCAAATTTTTCTACACTCATTTACTCGAAAAGAAAATTCATATCCAAGATTGCTCTAAAAACATATATAATAGTTTTCCGGTTGTTAAGGTTTTAAGATTTTAAGATTTTTCTTTTGCTTGGCAAGCACTATGTATTTAACAAACAGGTTTTTAAGAATTTTTCGATATTATTAATAACAATATACTCATATCACAAACATTTTATATGGTTGTTTAATATGGGTGAAGAACTAGTGTGTGATATTAAAAGTAAGTTTAAATTTAAATTTAAATTTTTTATCGAAAATTTTTTTAAAAAATTCATAAAGAAAGGTTAAACAGATAATTCGATGTTATTTCAAAGAAAAGAAAAATGTGTTTAATTAGGAAATTATTCCGAATTAGTACAATGTTAGTATTTTGGATTAATATAAAGCTGTTCCGAGTTAGTACAATATTTTACTAATTTTACTGCAATTGTATTTCTGAAAATATTTTGATTAATCATCTTAAAATCCTTTCACTAATAGCGGTGAGGTGATTAGATTTGCAGAAATTAATTGTTATTAGTATTTCATGAAATTATTTATCAGGTTAAAAAAAAATTTCAAATAACTTACTTTCATAGTAATTGTTCAGTTTAAAAGTTGGTTTTTTCCAGTATTTTTTTGTCAGAAAATATGTTAATATCGGTAAAAATAAAAAGCCTAAAATTAAACTATTATAATATCATTTCTAGTTTCGAAGTATTTTTTCTAATATATATTGGCAGTTATAATATTTTGAATAATGTTATCGAAAACTCGTGGTAAATGTTTTCAATTTGTAATGAGTAATGACAAAGAAATGCGAAGTACGATTGAACTTTGATCTTTTTGTTTAAAATATTTTTCGCAGTTTATCTAATAAGAATTATTACTATCACCTAGATCCATTTTGCAGATAAAAAGATAACGAACAAAATTCGTCATGGACACAATATATTTATACCACGATGTTAATCGTTAAATAACAATCTCCCGGATTTCTGTTTTCAGGATATTTTAAAAAATCCAAATATTGATATTAAATCAAAAGACGAAAGATCTGAACTATGATTAACTTAAATGACGAATGCATCAACTTTATGATTGTTACTCATAAAAATTTTACAGTAGAGCTACAAATGTACTATTAAATAACATGCTTTATATTCAATATTTTGATAAATCTAAATAATGACTATCGGAAACTTTATTAATCAAATAAAAACCATTTGACCAATGCAATACTAAATCCCATATAAAAACATTTCACTAATATTCATTGATTCACACAAATTAGTATATCTTGTTAATGTTTTGTATTCAAAAACTTGGAGAGAATTCAATAGGCGCATAACGGATTTCAAATTTTTGTATATATAACATTCGTTCTAAGTTTTTCGTTTATTTTCTGATCGTTGAAGTAGGTGAGCGGACTGAATTAATCGACTGCACCTAGACTATTACTTGCTACGTAACTTCGCAAATTCTTATCGATTCCTTTAACTTTTGATACAGCCTTACCTTCGAATGGACACATATTTCTTTTTATATAAATCTACTTCTTTTTTTAATCTATCATACGAGTCAAGTTTTGAGAATTGTTCGGATGCAATCTATTTGCTTTAATTCATTCAAATAATGCCTCGCAGAAGATCAAATTTAGGTCATCGTAGTCGCGCCGCGGAAGGAATGCGATGATTATTGCCTACAAACTACGCATACTGAGGAAGAACGAGCATCATCAAACGAGCGTTCTATCTAAAAACACGTACTATGACGTTATGCCCATCCATCAGCGATTACCTAGGAAGTGTAAAATTTTGTATATCAGCCCAAGCTGGACTGCATGTGAATGTAATGAATAGGTCTGGACGTCCGTTGAGACGAACATAATAAGCAATTGTATCCTGAGCCTGCATATGACGTGGACTGCCTATATTCGATAGCAAAATCGTTAATCTTCCAACGTTAGTTGTATTATAACTGCATCTCGCAAATGAATGTATTCTTTAAAGCGAAGCTTAGTTTGATTCAAACGGATGAATATCAAACGTTCTGTTTCGATTTTTGCATACAAATCTACGGTGTATTGGTGAAACAACTGACGGCATTTCAAAATGTGATTGTCTTCATTCTCTCGAATGATTAATCAGTATGAATAACAGTTCACTGCGCTACAGTTTCTTATCTGTTTCTTCGCCACTAATTGGATTTACCATCTCAACGTTGAAATAATATCCATCTCACCATCTCAAAAAATGATTGGAGAACTAGGTTGGAATTGATCTCCGACTATAATAATTGCCACTTTATCTATAGTTGGAGCATTGAATCTTCGCATATGTTCTCCAGCAGATGTTTTGTCAGCATGAATAACAATCTTGTGTGTGTCAGATAGCATCATGTCAGTTACTGTTTTCAACAAACGCACCAATTCGTTTTCTTTTTTTTTCGTGAAGAAGTTGCTGCAATTGGAAAACGACGGATCTTTCCATGTCGGTATGAATTTTGCAGCTTACATTCAATTCATCACTGTTATCGATGAAATACATTTATAGGAATTTATGTCGACCATCTGGCAAGGAACCAGGGAGCCGAATTCATGGTAAATTTGTCCTTTCATTTTGAAAGTTGGCATAAATTATGTTGTTATGATTTCTGCGCTGAAGGACGTCATTTGGAAGTAGGAGCTGTATTTTTGATTTTGGATAGAAACGCTTTGATTCGGCGATATATCCGGCAGGAAAAGTTTTTAATGACTCTAGCGGTTCTTCAATTTGACGCAGTTTAATTTTTCCGGCACGCAAAACATTCCTTTCACTTCTCCATTAAATTTCAGAGCCTTGTAATAGGGACATACTTCAGTCATAGTGCCGATGGGAACATGCGGGCTCAGGCTATAATCATCAGCGGGGTTGTATCGGAATGCAAGGCGATTGTAATTGCGTGATTGCTAAACAAGGAATCGTGTTTGACGCTGATGAAGAAATATAAAAGTCATGTGGCGCGACATAGTTTCAAAGGGAAGAAAAATATGTCTATCACCAAATATTCCAATTCACAGATAAACGACAAAGATCGATATATCAACAGCAATAGTGCAGATTTCCAAGAGTCCAAGTTTGACAGTTCAAAGTAACACAACAGTCGCAAAAATCTGGCGATTCATTTGAGTAGTATTATTCTCTATCAGCGACAAAGGAAAGAATAACCCAGTGATCAATTTGCCTAGAAATTTTCTGATAATTCTTTGTTACGAAGAATCACACTTCATCACAAGACAGAAAAAATTCCCACCTATTGCTAACCTAGCCGAACCATAATAGCAAGAATCAGCCTCCAGTCCAACCAAACTACAAATCAAATTACAAAACATCAGTTTTCTTTCCCAAACACCAGAAACATGCGCTTTCTCTTTTTTTCTTTTCACTTGACCAGACTAAGCTGACTAAGCTAAGGCAGTGCGCGTATAAAAACATGCGCATATTCGAATGCAACGCTGTGTCAAAATTTCAAAGCAATAGGTAAGAACTTTCGGACAACCAAGATTTTGAACTGACTAGATAAGGCGCGTGTTTAAGAACTTTCAGAGATTTAAAATTTTAACCAAACATTTACATTTTTATTTATATGGACTAACTGAAGCCAGATATGTGAAGTGTGGCCAACTCCTATAGATTAGCTGGATTTGGCCACGTGGAGCGTAGCCAAATCCAGCTAGTTCCTAATAAAATTGAGAAACTGAAAGAATCGATTCCATTTAGAGCGCAAAACATCATTATCAATTAACTTCTCGTGACAAATTAAAATTAATTGATAAAATTTTCAAATGAAAAAGTAGATTTTTTGAAATAAATTTAAATATATGTAAAAGCCATGATAAATATTACTTCTCTGTGTTCGCCCATTAATTATCTTGCAACAATTAACTTTTAATGCTTTAAATCCTTGAAAAATTTTAACACAATTTTAATGCTTCATCTTGTTTATGTTTTGATTTAACAAAAATTTCCTGTACCTAATTGTAGCGATTAAATATATTTGAAAAATTGTGTCTCATTTACCGTAATCCCTTGCACATACATTTAGAACTTTTATATATTTTTAAAAAACTTATTAAATTAAATATTCAGTAATCAATATGGCAAATGCATAAGTATTAAGTACTTGTGTTACATTAAATACTCAAATGTTTGGCATTACCGAATATTTGATTATTGATTATTTATATTTAGCATATTTCACAGAGTATTACTTCTTTTTCCCATTATTATCAGCGCTGTATATAATAGAAGAACAAACTTGAGCTATAATTATGAAGCCAAAAAATTGAAATATAAGATCGAATGGCATCCAAATAAAGTATTAAAGTTAATCAATAAGTTTACGATTTTAACAACCAGAATAATTTTTAGAAGCCGAACAACGATTCTTATTGGATGATATAAAGCGTGATACAAAAATCCAGCAAATGACAGGATTGAAAAAAGGTGAATATGAGCTAATGATAAGAAAACAATGGAAACAAGATGAGCTCAGAGAAACTTGGTCTCGAAAAGCAGATTTTCTGCTATCTGTAATTGGCTTTGCTGTTGATTTGGCCAACGTTTGGCGTTTTCCATATTTGTGCTTCAAAAATGGTGGAGGTTTGTTTTTGGGAAAAAAAAAGTAAAATTATAAGATAAATTTTGCGCAACTTATCTAATCTTTATGAGTATGTTTAGACCTAGAGCCTAATTAGGAAATTATTAGTGGAAAAAAATATAAATTGTTGAAAATAATGCATTTTGATAAAATTAATAAAATATTTTTAAAAACAAGTAATTGTATAAATTTATTTAAGACAATTATTTCAGGAGCTTTTTTAATACCATATACATTAATGGTACTTATTGCCGGTGTACCATTGTTTTATATGGAATTAGCGCTTGGCCAGTATTACAGAAAAGGAGCAGTTACTACTTGGGGCTGGATTTGTCCGCTTTTCAAAGGTCTAAACTTTTCGTAATTTTGGCATTTTTTTTTTCGAATTTTCAAAGTCTTAAACTTTTAAAAAATAGAGATGTGCTGAATAAAAGTTGAAGATTTATTTTAATCTTTCTCTATTTCAATTAATTGTTAAATGAAATATTTAGTTTATAAGAGATGATAAATGGTTGAATGAAGTAGCTACTAACAAAAAATGATAAGAGTAGACAGGAGTTGGTTAGATGAATGATTAAGGATGATGATAAATGGTAAGATGAAATATATTCAACGATGAGAAAAGATGGTAAATGATTGGATGAAATTTGATAAAAGATGATGGTGAACGGTAAGATGAAATTTAGCTAATGATAAGAGAAGATGATAAATAATCAAATGAAATTTAAAAAAGTGGCAAATTATTATAATAAGAGATTCAATTAATTTCTGCATTTCAGGAATAGGATACTGTGTTATAATGATAGCGTTTTATACGGACTTTTTTTATAACGTGATTATTGCTTGGGCCTTGCATTTCTTCCTGAAATCATTTACGACTCATTTACCTTGGGCATCATGTGAGAATGATTATAATAGTTTCATATGTTATGAGCCGAGGTTATTATTAATATTTATCATAATATATCATGAACCTCGATTGTCACCAATACTAATCAGAATACGTCATGAGCCAAGTTATAATTAGTATTTATCACATATTATGAACCAAAGTTATCATTCGTACTTATTATAATTAATCAAAACATTCATGCATAATGTTATCAATTATATAGACGCTGTTTAGGAATTTTCAAATAAGCGATTCTTACAATAATTTCAGACATAATACTTATTTATTATATATTATTTTATAAATTGAGTTATTTTATTTGTAATTTTAGAAAAAAATACCAAAATGATAAATAATTTTATTTTGTAGTTTTTGAAATAAATCTAATGTTTCGTCAACATTTCTTTGACCTTTCAGCTGGAATGACGATAAAGATAACGAATGTGTTCAGCCATTGAATAAGTCTGATATAGGCCTCATATCAGCTGCCGAGGAATATTTCTAGTAAATTGTTTTTCGGATTTATAGATAAGAAATCTCTTTAAGTGCAAAGAATTTTTTCGGATTCATTACTATTATTATTACGATTATCATTTGTTTATTTTCTTTACCAAACTATATTATCAGTATTAGTATACCTAGGTTTTTATCATTATTAGCATTAGCCAATTGATAATTATTATTGAAATTACTATTCTATTTACCAATTTTAACCATTATCGCTATTATCGCCCTCATTTTCTTTACCGTATCTAATATTATTCTTATCATTTCTGCTTTTATTAGTGCATTATCATTTATTATCATTAACATTGAATGGAAAAGACAAAATCCTATGAATTATACTTAATTTTGATTGTAGCAAAGAATTTCTTGGCTTACATATGCCAGGTGCAGCAAATTCATCAGTATCACATTCATTAAGTAACCTTGGCTCACTTAATTGGGAGATGGTACTTTGTCTCTTACTCGTCTATCTCATTTGCTACTTTTCTCTCTGGAAAGGTATCAAAATGAGTGGAAAGGTAAGGTTTGGATTTCAAATTCCAATCAAAGTTTTAAAAATTGAAGAAACGTTTAGTGGAGAGTATACAGATATATATATATATATATAGATATATAAAGTGTCACTAGGTGATTTGAAGAAGTAATCTAATGTTAAGTTGTAATTTTTAAAATTTATCGAAATATGATCGATAATTTTCACAACTATTGTCCGAAAATTATCTAAAGTTGTAGTCAGGATAAAAAAAAAATTTAAAGTATCGAAAAACTTTTTGCATTCATCCAATTTTAGGTTTATTCCTTTACTAACTTTCAATTACAGTGTTATAAAAATGAAAGACTATTCTATAAGAAATAATTTAATTTGTATAACTTAAACCAATATTTTTATCATTTTTCTTGGCAACCAATAATAATAATAATAATAATAATAA